>PVKS010009839.1:0-62485 GCA_004027875.1 Aplodontia rufa
TGCTTTATAATCTAATATCTTTTTTTTAGAGTTATAAAGGGAAAGGGAAGGGAGGGATAAGGGAGGGTAATTGGGGGGGGCACTCCTGGAGATAATTGCAATATCCAGAATATTTACACATTTTATACACATTTTATATTATTTTGTTAAAATCGTGTAAGGTTGTTTAAAAATAAAAAAAAATAAAAAAATAAAAAAAATAAAAAAGAAATAGTGCACGTAAAAGATTGTGGTTAAAAAAAAATTACTCTCGGGGCTGGAACAGCGGCTCAGCGATTACAGTGCCTGCCTGGCATTCGCGAGGCTGTGGGTTTGAACCCCAGCACCAAGTACACAACAAAGTGTCAGGGCAACAAAAGCCACATGAAAACCTAAATTAAAAAAAAAATTGATTCTCTCTTTCTCTCTCTCACTCACTGTCCTGCACTCTTTAAAATAATAATAATAATAATTACTCTGAGGACAAATGTGTGGTCTGGTAGGAAGGGTTAGCAGTTGGGTTCCAAAGAATCAAGCAACACTGGAAGTAGTGCACAGGCAGGAAATTCTAAACAAATAGTCTCAGGTCAGTGTTGGAAGAGCAAGATAAACCAGAAGAGAGCATGTGGGTAATGACTTTCAGACTAGAGGTATGAATGATGTCCTAGCACGATGTTGTTCATGAACTAGTGATACAGCGGACTGCTGTCCAAAGGAAAGAGCATCGCTCCCTTTACCCTTCCTCTATCTCCTATGCTGGAGAAACAGGCCATGGCAGTGTTCTCCTTTGAAGTGCCCTTGGCAGACTCCTCCTCATAAACGTTGAAGATTTTGGCTTTGACTTTACTTCTCATCTCCTGGCTTTATATTTTTCCTTACTTATTTATTCCTATGGTTTAAATAGTGTCTCAAATTTAAAACTTTAGGTCTAAGTTCCAGAATCATTCATCCCTTCTGCCACTATCCATCCACTTTAATATCTCATGAACATTGTTAACATAAAATGCACAAGTTCTTCTGTCTTTATTCTGTCTCCTGCTTTCCCCTAAAATATTCTTGTCCCCTCCCTATCAATAAATGGCATGTGTGCTCACCCATTTTTCAAGCCAGAACTGAGTTCATATTCTACACAAGTTCTGCCAATTCTACCTTCAGAACAGATCTCATACTGTCCCTGTCTTTCCATCCTCTTGAGCAGGTTCATAGGCCAAGTGACCATCATTTTTTTTCCTGGAAGATAAATTTTCTTATAACTCTTGCACCATACAGTTCATCCAGTGTTACTTCATCGAAAGGTAAATGATCATGTTATTTTCTTTCAATGGATTCTCATTGAATTTAGGAGAATTCAGTCTTCTTCCTATGACCTAAAGCTTTGCTTATGTCCATCTTTCAGCCTCACCTCATGCCCACATTCTGTGGTCATGAACATGCCAATGCATATTAGTCGATTTTTCATTACTATATTGAAATACCTGAGACCAAGGACCTACAAGTGAATGGGCTTATGTACTTCATAGTTTTGAAGACTGAAAATCTAAACAGCATGGCACAGGCTCTGGTGAGGGCCCTCTTGGCTACATCACTTCATGGTGGATGGTACCCCAATGATGGGAGCTTTTGCAGAAGGAAGAGATCACATGGCAAGGCAGGACCCAGAGGAGAAGCCAGGCTTGCTTCTTTTATAACAAACCTCTCCAGAGAATTATCTCAGGGTCCTATGAGAACTACCTTAGTCCCTTCCAAAGTCAAAGCCCCCAGTGACTTCCCATTATTCTTCCCCTCTTAAAGGTCCTGTTTCCTCTACACCACCTGAGGACCAAATCTCCAACACATGAACCCTTAGGGGACATACTCAAACTATCTTCAAACCATAGCACAAGGTTTTTGTGTTTTTAGCTTGGGCATTTCATTTTGATCTTTACTTGTTTGTCATCTCCCTCCCTCACTAGACTTTCTTGGTATTTCTAAGGTCTGTTCTTTAAAGGATCCTAGAGTAATGTTCAACAAAATCTATTGAATGAATGTTGATGAGTGCTGTATCAGGGAGAACAATACATGGCTAAAAAATAATTATTTGGGGGGTACATGTGCAACCTAGTAGGAAGGAAGCTTTCTTAATAGTTAGGCTTCCGCTTTTTGGCAACGCGTTTGCATTTAGGCTTCCGCTTTTTGGCAACGGGTTTGCCGCCAGAACACAGGGTGTCATGAAAACCACCACTAAATCAAAGCCAAAATGGGAAAGGAAAAGATTTATATCAACTTCATTGTCATCAGATACGTAGATTCGGGCAAGTCCACCACTACAGGCCACTTTATCTACAAATGTGGTGGGATTGACAAAAGGACCATTGAAAAATTTGAAAAGGAGGCTGCTGAGATGGGAAAGGGCTCCTTCAAGTGTGCCTGGGTCTTGGATAAACTAAAAGCCGAGCGTGAGCGTGGTATCACCATTGACATCTCCCTGTGGAAATTTGAGACCAGCAAGTATTATGTGACTATCGTTGATGCCCCAGGACACAGAGACTTTATCAAAAACATGATTACAGGCACATCTCAGGCTGACGGTGCTGTCCTGATTGTTGCTGCTGGTGGTGGTGAATTTGAAGCTGATATCTCCAAGAATGGGCAGACCCGTGAGTGTGCCCTTCTGGCTTACACACTGGGTGTGCAACAACTAATTGTTGGTGTTAACAAAATGGATTCCACAGTCAGAAGAGATATGAGGAAATTGTAAAGGAAGTCAGCACCTACATTAAGAAAATTGGCTACAACCCTGACACAGTAGCTTTTGTGCCAATTTCTGGTTGGAATGGTGACAACATGCTGGAGCCAAGTGCGAATATGCCTTGGTTCAAAGCATGGAAAGTCACCTGTAAAGATGGCAGTGCCAGCGGAACCACACTGCTTGAGGCTTTAGACTGCATCCCACCACCAACTCGTCCAGCCGACAAGCCTTTGCGTCTGCCCCTCCAGGATGTCTACAAAATCGGTGGTATTGGAACTGTTCCTGTGGGCCGTGTGGAGACTGTGTTCTCAAGCCTGCATGGTGGTCACCTTTGCTCCAGTCAGTGTCACAACTGAAGTAAAGTCAGTTGAAATGCACCATGAAGCTGTGAGTGAAGCTCTTCCTGGGGACAATGTGGGCTTCAATGTCAAGAACGTGTCTGACAAAGATGTTCATCATGGCAATGTTGCTGGTGACAGCAAAAATGACCCACCAATGGAAGCAGCTGGTTTCACTGCTCAGGTGATTCTCCTGAACCATCCAGGCCAAATCAGTGCTGGCTATGCCCCTGTACTGGATTGTCACACAGCACATATTGCTGAGCTCAAGGAAAAGATTGACCGCTGTTCTGGTAAGAAGCTGGAAGATGGTCCTAAATTCTTGAAATCTGGTGATGCTGCCATTGTTGACATGGTTCCAGGAAAGCCCATGTGTGCTGAGAGCTTCTCTGACTCTCCTCCTCTGGGTCATTTTGTCATTTGTGATATGAGGCAGACAGTTGCTGTGGGTGTCATCAAAGCAGTGGACAAGAAGGCTGCTGGAGCTGGCAAGGTCACCAAGTCTGCCCAGAAAGCTCAGAAGGCTAAATGCATATCACCCCTAACATCTGCCACCCCCATCTCAATCGGTGGGGAAGAACGGTCTCAGAACTTCTTGTCTCAATTGGCCGTTTAAGTTTAATAGTAAAAGACTGCTTAATGATAACAACGCATCGTAAAACCTTCAGAAAGAAAGGAAAATGTTTTGTGGACCATTTTGTTTTGTTTTGTGTGTGGCAGTTTTAAATTTTAAGTTTTTAAAATCAGTACTTTTTAATGGAAACAACTGGACCAAAAATCTGTCACAGAATTTTGAGACCCATTAAAACAAAAGTTTAATGAGAAACCTGTATCTTCTTTTGGTCAACATGAACTTCTATACAAATGTTAGGCAAGAGTTCCTCATAACCTATTTCTGGTACTGAACCTATTGAAACTTCATAAAGTTTTCTGTCTGGGAATTAGTTTGGAAGGAAAATTGGGAGAGGGACCTTGTCTCTATTTAGTGTAGCTATTGATTATAATACTTGGTTAGGGTAGAGAAACAATGACTTTGTAATTTACTTTAGAAGGCCAAATTCTGTAATATTAAAAGCTGTTAATTCTGAAATTTTGTGTAGATCCATTAATACTGAGTAAATTTGTTGATAAGTCCCCCCAAAAATAGTTAGGCTTCCAAGAATCAAGGTAAACTAAATATAAAAATGTGAATGTTTGTAGTATTTGGTTGATGTTGGAGAAGGAAGTCTGCCAAAGTAGCTCCTAATCAAAATATGCATGCCTTCAAGGTCCACCTGGAAATATCAGTGCATTTTATAACTTTTGTTGTGGTCACTTACAGTGGAACAAACTGTCCCCAAAATGTATAGTGACTTTAAAGAACCCATTTGAGCTGGAGATGTAGCTCAGTGGTAGTGTGTTTGCCCAGCACCACACACACACACACACACACACACACACATACAGTCTTTAAAACCCCATCACCGTATTAAAGTCAGATATTTAATTAGGACACAAGAGAGCTGGCTCATCGTTCATCTTTGTTCACAAAGTCTGGAACTTTAACTGAAAAGATTCAAAGCCTGGGGTTATGCTATATTCAGATACAAATATGCCACAGTTAAACCTACTTTCTAGGTACAAAGCCTGGGGTTATGCTATATTCAGATACAAATATGCCACAGTTAAACCTACTTTCTAGGTAATTAATGTGCTCTGATTAAAAAAAAAAAGGTTTGGGATATTTGGTGTTTGGGAACTAAAAATCATCTCTATGCTTCTTCCCGGTCATGTCTGGTTACTGTTATTAGCAGGAAGGATGAAGTTGCCATTATCTAAGATGGGAAAGGCTGCAGATGGGACAGGCTTTGGAGAGAAGAACACAGCTTTGATTCTACCCACTTTAGGTTGAGGTGTTTATTAGAAACTCATGGGAAAATGTTATGTAGTCAACAGGATGTGCAAGGCTGGAGCTTAGAGAAGTCCAAATAGTAACAGACATGTTGAAGTCTTTAGCATCTAGATGGAATGTGGAGTTATGAATAAGACAACCACAGAATGAGCATAGGTAGAGAAGAGCAGAGGTCCACAGATGACCTTGTAGGGCACTGCAGTGTTAGAGATCCAGGAAGAGAGAAGGAATAGCAGAACAGATCAAGAAGTGGGGTCTTCTGCAAGCTGAATGGAGCATTCCCAGAAAGAGGGACTGATCAACTATGTCATCATGCCTGGAAACCAGGAAGGGTAAGGACTGAGAAGAGCAAGGGGGAAAAACCTCTGATCTGTAGAGTTTGCCAATATTCATGATTCACATATTCCCGCCACGTCTGATTTCAAGCTCTTAACATGAGGCCACTAAATACAGTTTAGAAGAGATAGCTATGTGCACAGGCTGGCCTCAACACATCCCCAGTGCCATCAGGATCTGTCGCCTCACAAGGCTTCGGTTTCCACAAAGGAACTGCCTGAGCAAGTGTGAACCTAGTGTGGCTGAAACTCATAATCCAGACAGGGCCAGCTGACATTCCTCCTTAATGTGGTGGGCCTGGGACTGTTTCAGATGACAGTTTAAATAAATGGCTTGGCATGCTGGGAAAGAAGGGCCCAGAGAAGGATGCCATGGTCCCTGAGGCCTAGATTCCTGCTAACCTTTAAAGAGAGTGTGTCTCAACAATGACAAGCCTGAGGTGTGCCCTCAGCCAGCAAGAGGTGCAGAGCCTTCTGCAGGCTTCCGGCATCAGCCTGAGCACATGGCTTCCATGGCTGATTCAGGCAGGAGAGGACCTGGGTATAGAGTTAAGCCTCAGATTTATCAGTTAAGCACACCAAAGTGATCGGTCATTCTAACAAGGAAAGGTGTCAGACTCTCCCTCAGAGAGTTACTAAAGAAAGATATGCTGGGAAAATCTTTTAAAATATCTCCAGGCTTCTGGTAACCCTGGTTTCCAAATCTTCCTGCTCGCATTGCTGCATGCACGCTGGGAATTCTCTGATGCCCCCTCAGACTCCAGGCCTCACTTCATGCTTTCCCTGCTGCCTAGACCTCATCTGGGCTGGCCTCACTGTTCGTACCCTTAAATTAATGACTCTGCCTTTACATTTATACACAGGAAGAATTTCTCCAAAAAGGTCTCATTTTCTCTTTCTCTAGAACTCTTTATTTCATTTTTTTTTTCAGGGCTGAGGATCGAACTCGGGGCCTTGCGTGTGCTAGGCAAGCACTCAGCCACTGAGCTAAATCCCCAACTGTTCTACGACTCTTTAAATGGGAGATTTTCATGCCCATTAAATTAACAAACATACATTAATTACCTGTTGACTGCAATGCAGCATATGAATTTCTATAAAACATACCAAGGAAAATGAAATCTGTGGGCTAAATTCACTGACTGGTATTCTCCTAAGAGAACAGAAGGGGAAACAGACCCAGAGGCCCAGGAAAGTCCCTAAGAAGATGCACACAGAGGCTGGGACTAGGCAGCCCCACACCAGAAACACCCACCAGAGACCAGGAGAGGGAGAGGGAATGAAGTCTCCCCCAAGGCCTCCAGAAGGAACCAGCCCTGTCAGCACCTTGAGTTTACACTTCTGGCCTTCACAGTTATGAGAGAATCAAATTCTGTTAAATCATCATGTTGTGTTGATTGATTACAGCTGCCCCCGGAAACCAATGCAGACTGTCAGAATGAGAGCTGGCTTCACAGAGACATGGGAGGACAGAGAGAGAGAGAGAGAGAGAGAAGATTGCAAACCTCGATCCCTAAAGCTGAGTGAAGACAGTGTATTCCGTAAGAGGAATGATCCCCTTCCTGCTACCTGTGACAAATTCCGGACTCCTGCTTGGATTGGTGTGGCTGGCTGTCATCAACAATGCACTTTGCCGCAGAACTGCTAACATTAGGTCAGTTTCCTCCTCTGATGGGGGCAACTGAGCAAATTTGATTGCTGTAGTCACAGCTGCTGGAACCCTTGTTCTCCAACACCAGAGAACACTGAATCATTCAGTTGTACCTTTGTGAGAACACTGAAGGGATAAGCTTCCAACAAATTAACCTAGAATCATTGGTGTGATGAACATTGGTCATCAGTAACTTCTCTGTGGCTCTTGGTGATGCCTAAATATTCCTGTTAGGACTGTTTTCACATGCAGGCAGCAGGTGAAATGCACTGCTGCTGCAGAATTCAGCTGTCACTAACACATCAGCTCTGTGGGAAGCAGCTCTCTGGTGATTTATTGTGGCAAGAGAGTGGAGAGAAAACTTTATCCTAGGCAAATGCAAAATGGAACTATTGAGGACCGGGTATTCAGGACTTAGAAAGGAATGAATGAATGGACTAGAGCAAGTGGATGAGAAACAAGAATAAATTGTGCATATGTCTGTTTTTGCATTGGCTCTTCAAGAATCAAAATGGGCCATTTATTGATTTCATTTAGAGTTTACAAAGGACCTAGTAGGGACCATGTACCCCACTAGGTTAGTACCAGAGCCACAGGGATGAATGAATCCATCTGCTCAGAACAGAAGAAGGCAGACTCAGAAAGCAGGGGGGTACTTATGGAGTTGTGAGTGAGAGTAAAAGGAAGAAAAATGACACCATATCTCTCAGCTGCAGGTGAGGCCACCGAGAGTACTTCAAGAATTTTAGTGTTCAGAGCTCCCCGGAGTTGTGCTCAGAGGAAGTCATGGACACCAACAACAGACTGAAGACTTCCCAGAAAATGTGACTGCGCAGAAAGCCACACATAGGTCAGGTTTTTGCCAAAGGAGGAAAAGCATGACAGCTTTGTACAGACCAGCACCCACCTGTGCTGTTCCTGGGGAAGGAAGCACCTCATTCTGGGAGAAATGGCAGAAGTTTGACGGGAAGAGGATTGCTGGAATGTTTTGGTCTGTGTGGCAAGATGTTACAAGGTCCTTGTCAAGAAGAAAAGCTCATGGTGTCTTCTGAATGTAACCTCTTTGGGTTTGGGGAACACGGAACACCGTAGGCAGTGGGTTGGGTCGTTATGAAATCTAGAGTTGAGGCATAGGGTAGGATGCCAGGGATTTAAGAGAAACCTGAGTTTCCTGGGTATTTGTGCCTTTAACCAACCAAACATTTCCCTGGGAGAGCTTGTGTCTCCCCACCCCCACCCTAGCTCCCCCACCTCCTCACATGCTGAGCAGAGGGTCAGTGTGAGGAAGTCCAGCTGCAGAAACGATTAGACTAGTTTCTCTTTGTCATTACAGACAGGAAGAATATGGCAAATGGAGACAATTACTTGCTTAATTCGGTCCCCTTAGAATTGTGTATTTGCTGTTTTCATTTTTTGAGGATAAAAATTGCTTATAGGCTTAAGAAACAGAGTTAATTGGTAAACCTTCAAGTCCATGTTTTTAAGGAGTGGGTGTAACTTTGGGACAGCAGTTTTTGCCCTCTGAGCTCTCTCATTCTGTCCCAGATAAAAATGTATTAAGAATATGAAGCCAAGTGAAGCAAAGTTCAGATGTGGGGCTAAGGGTTGACATAAAAGCTTCAGCCACAGCAGCTGAAGGCAGAAGAGCCTGAGATGAGCGGGACATTAGTGAGCAGAGCAGAGCCAGCCATGTAGCAGGAGAAAAGAAGAGGGAATGGGGAATTAACTCCAACCGTTGGAAACAATGCCGAGGTGACTCGGGGGCCGAGATGTAATTCTCTAAGGTCTTCAAAAGCTTCTTACAAGAGAAGCCACAGAAACCTCTGCCAAGCATATGGAATTGCCAACTTAAAGTCAGGAGCCTCCTGGAGATGGATTTGTGGACACAGATGGTGGTTTAGCTTTCCAGTTTAGAAAGGAGTAAAGCCATGTTTATTTACATCTCCTGCTGATATTTCCCTTGGCAGAGAACGGTTGCTCTGAAAAAGGCCAAATGCAGCCTATAAATCCAGCAGTGCTTTCAACTGTTAACTCTAGCGAGGAGTGAGAAGGATGTAAGACAAGCGTGCCTGTCCTGACATTGGAGGGCACACCAGCCCCTGCAGAGGTCTAGGTGGGTGCAGGAGCTGAGAGAGGGAACTGGGGCGGCCAGTGACACCAGCTTTGTCATTGGTCACCCTCCTCAGAGGATGGTGAGCAGAGCAGAGAAAATCATTCTGGAGGGGAAGCCAAAAAAATTAAGTTTCAGTGAGGCAGAAAATGAAGAAGGCCTTTTCTAATAAAACTAACAGGACCAAGAGGCTGCCAACTCTGCTCACAGCAACCCCATTTTCTTGGCAGTGAAGCAAGTCAAATACTTGCAGTGAAGACTGGGCCTTTGTTAGAAGGGACCCTTAAAATTTTTTCATACTTTCCAATCTGTCCAAAAGAGACTTTATTACTTCTAAAACAGCCTCTCAGGCTTTCTTTCCAGGTGCTTTGGAGCAGGTGCTTCGTGTGCTGGAGTTTTCTGACTTTTCTGAGCTTTAGGAGGAGGTGCTGCTTTCTGGCCTGTGACTTTCTGAGCAGCAACATTCTGGGATGGAGTCTTCTTGTCCATATGGGTCATTTTTTTTTCCAGAATTTTGGCTGTAGCAGCAGCAGCCAATAACCTTAGCAAAACCATCCTGCTTGGGGAGAAGACTTCAGGAGACCTGCTCCTTGCAGCTTCTTAACTTCTTTCTTGATTATTCTATTCCTCATGTTCCTTACTTTCATGATTTAAAATGATCCAAATCCATCATCTTGGCTTTCCTTCTTTAGGTCCAATCTTCTTGGCCCATCTTATGGTTGCCCACTTTGCACTGATGGCCACCTTCCTCCAAGCTTGTCTGACTGTGTGGGAACTTGAGGACGAAGTCAGTGGGCTGTGTGCATTTGAAAGGCATGGCCAGCCTCTGTTCCTGAGTGCAAGGTCCATCAACAATGCCCTTCCCTGATCAATAGCATCTACAAGCCCAGCCAGCTTTCCAGCCTGAGGCCCAAAGGTGATATAGGCCACCTGGTCAACAGCCACCAAACACCTGAACACCATGTCGGCTACATTCATCAAGAGACAGAAGTGACTCTTGTTAAAAGAACATTCTATGCTTTGCTAAGTGATCTTTCTATGAAGAGCACTGTGAGTGAAAGAGAAACTCCAGTGTGACTTGGGCCAAGTCAGGTGATCTTTCTGCTGATGACAGGGCTGAGAGCCAAGCATTCAGGATGATGCAGAAAGTCAAATGGATTTAAAAAGCATATTGGGGGGCTGGAGCAGTTGCTCAGCGGTTACGATGCTTGCCTGGCATGTGTGAGTACACAAGTTCAAACCCCAGCACCACGTATACAACAAAGCATCGGAGGAATGAAAGTCTCTTGGGTTACTGTGCTTGCCTGGCATGCATGAGGCTGCAGGTTCGTACCCCAGCACCACATACACAACAAAGTGTCAGAGCAACAAAAGCCACATGAAAAAATAAATAAAATTGACTCTTTCTCTCTCTCTTTCACTCTCCCTCTCTCTCTTTAAAATAAAATAAAATATGTATTGAATTAAATTTCTTCCACCTGATCTCCCTCTGGCTTGCTTTTCCTGGAAGAGAACATCTGAGAAGGCTTACGAAGCCCTGCCTGCTTCTTCAGCGTCACCTTCCCCTACTCATGGCCTCGTGGATGAGCAAATCGTCCCTCCATATACAAGCAACCGCTCACCTGCATCACCTGTATGGATTTGCTTATGTCACTTCTTAAAAACTCCAGTGCCCTCCCTCTCTGTTTCACCTGGCTAATTTCTGCTCATCATGAAGACTCAGCCAAGGAGAGTGTTTCCTGGTTCATTGCCCTTTCTGCTCCCAAAATGCCCTGCGGCAGATAGCACCGAGGCTGCTCTTCCATGTGGTGCTGTCACTGTTCCAGGGGCCTCTCCTTAGCACAAACCATGAGATCCTTGAGAGTAGGGAACGGAACGGATATTATGCATCACATTCACATTCCCAGCACCAGAAATAGTGGTTCCCAATTATGGGGTTTCCCTTCAGGGGCTATTTGGCAAATCTGGAGACATTTGGGGTTGTTGTAACTTGGTATGTGTACCACTAGCACATAGCATGTTGTTTTAGTCAGCTCCTTCACTGTTGTGACCCTGACAAGAACAACATAGAGGAGGGAAAGTTTATTTGGGGCTCATGATTTCAGAGGGCTCAGTCCATAGATGGCCAACTCATTACTCTGGATGCAAGGTGAGACAGAACATCACAGCCGAAGGGCATGGTGGAAGAAAGCAGCTCAGAACACGGCTCACCAGGGACAAACTACAAACCCCAAAGGCACACTCCCAGTGACCTAACTCCTCTAGCCCCATCCTACCTGCCAACAGTCATTACCCAGTTAATCCACACCAGCAGATTAATCCACTGATTAGGTTATACCTCACGGTCCAAGCATTCATTTCACCTCTGAAAATGTTCACATTATCTCACACAGGAGCTTTTGGGGGTTGCCTCATATCTAAACCATAACACATGGAAAGGCCAGGGATGCCACTATACACCCCAAATGTACAGGACCGCCTCCCACAGCAGAGAGTTATCTGGCCCGTAGGTGTCAATAGAACTTTGATCTGAGACAGAGTGTATACTTACACTGCTTCGTGAGCAAAAAAGAAATGGATATATTTCACTGAGTCAAACTGCTCTCAAGTAAATCCATGTGACGGTCATTAGGTTCTGAGAAGGAATTCATGTAAATGCACTCCTTCTTTAGGACAATAAAAGTTAAAGCCTGTTCTCTCATTGTGGACTGAAGGGTTGCCTCCAGGTAAGAAGATGTTTCAGATATTACCTGAACAAATATAATAATATTTGGGGGCAGTTCTTTACAAAGACTAGAAATTTCCAGACTGGAATCAAACCAGAATGCCAGAATTAAAGGGGACTACAGAAATCATCTGGCTCGATGTACTGGTTTTAAAAGTGATAACTCCAAATCCTGCCTGATAAAGTGATTTGCCCAAGAACACCTGACTGGGAATGACAGGATCTAGGTACCAGCAGAAAGGATGATTTATGTTTTGGCCTCACCCATAATGAATGTGAGACTATTGGGTTCATCTCTTAGATGCTAATAGAAACTTGACCAGGATTGGATGGGTGGCATAGTTAGAACTGCCCCCTCTTGGAAACAGAAGAAGAGAGAAATAAAGATAACTGGGAGATAAGGTTTATTACATATCTTGGCTTCCTGAACTTCCAGACCTCTGCTCACATCTCATGGCTACTGACTTTGATGACCACCCAGTACTAAACTCTATAACTTAATACTGCTGATCACACACAATCCAAATCTTTTTAACTTCCAATGTTTCTCACTGCAAGCACAATTGATATTTGATACAGGACAATTCTCTATTTCAGGACTATTTGGAATACCTGGACTTTGCTCACCAAATATCTATTGCATCTCCAGTTACTATTACTAGAAGACAAATCTAGATATTTCTCAACTTGCCCCAGGAGCGTGGTACCACTTCCCTTCACTGCCCCTTCAATTGACACTCATGAAGGACCAGAAGGCAGGGTTGCATTTATGTCGGGCATAAATGCATGAAGTGCATCTTGGTCAGAAGAAAAAAGCAATCAGAGCAAAGGATGAGGTGGTGCTAGTGATCACCTTCATTAAAATGACCTGTGGGGTCTGTTAAAAATAAAATTTCAGACCCTAATCTTCAGGGGATAGGATGCAATAATACACAGTTTTAATAGTCTCACTATGTGATTCCTGTGTACACTGAGAACTTTGGCTCACAGGAAAATCAATGTTTAAAAATGCCTCTCTGGGGGGACTGGTGCAGTGGCTCAGTGGTTCCAGCACTTTGAGCTTTTGCCTGGCATATGCAAGGACCCGAGTTCAAACCCAAGCACCATGTACACAACTTAGTGTCTGAGAAACAAAGGCCAGATGAAAAATAAAATCAGTTCTCTCTCTAAAAATAAATAAATAAATAAATAATAAAGCCTCTCTGCTCAGGCTCCACTTTCAGAGGCCCTGAGCTAATTTGACTTCAGTGGGGGTACTGGAATTCATGTCTTTAAAATTACCTAGGTGATTCTAACATTCATCTAAAGTGAAGAAGGAAACTCTGCCATCATGGAATTTTGTCAAGCAAGGGGTGATCATAAATTAATTATGCTCTCCTTCATCTCAGTTAGGTGCAAACAACTTAAAATAATGATTATCAACCTTGGCTGCATCCCCCAGTGAGCTTCATAAAATCCTGATGTCCACGCCATACCCCAAGCCTTTGAAATTAGAATCTTTTGAGATAGAACCCAGGCATCCCTAATTTTTAAGGCTCCTCATATACTTTAAGGTGCAGTCACATTTAAGAACTATGAATTCAGAATATTTTCCTGACTTCTCCAATAATCCTGTCCTCTTGGTTTTGATCTTTCTTCTAACCATTTATTTCCAAAAGTTTGAGCTTGCAGGGTGAGGATCAGGGTGAGACGGGTGAGGGGCAGAAGGGCAAGATTCAACATGATTCTCTTTGCCACTTAATTCCTCTGCTTATGCAGCACTAAGTACGTAAGGAGCCATGAAGAAAATTCTAGATAGATGGTTAAATATCTCCAAGAGGAAAATTCTTGGACCAGCATCAAGTTTGTTTTTATCTTGATTGGTCCCTGAGGTTTTTAAATATTGTTGCATCATGGGAACCTCAGCCTTTATTTTCCAACTTTTTCATTTATGTGGCATGCTTGGGTCAAAGAAGCAATGGAAAGTTGGAAACCATTCTCTTCTAATTAGCAGACATCTCAGTGGCTGAAATTCTTTGTTAGTAATAGTGCCAATACAGCACTGGGAATGTTAATTACTGTCAGCAGTCCTCAAGCCTGTTTTCATAACTAATAATAATTGTTAATATGTCACCACTGCAGCTAGAGACTAATAAAAAAAAAACTTTGTCCCTGATCTATTAAATGCCATTTGTTAATGAATCCCAAATTTACCTTTGTATGGATTAGAAGGCAGAATGTGCTCCCTATCAACCTGCAAGAGGGCTAATCATGAATGGTTTAATGCCATTATCTCAGGAATGAGTGTGTTATAAAAAGCTGGGTTCAGCCCCTGTCCCATGCCCTTCCACCTTCCATCACTAGATGACACAGCATGAAGGCCCTTGTCAGATACAGGCCCCTTAATCTTGGACTTCCCAGCCTCAGAACTGTAGGAAATAAATTACATATGTAATTTTAAAGAAATATTAAATATAATCTCAGTTGATGAAAACGGAAGAATAACATGAGATTTGAGACAGAATTGGTTCCTCTTCAATTGCGTAGACCCCATTTATAGTCATGTCAAAGTAGGGGATGCATATGTCCTCATTCCTATCTGCTCCAGTCCCATCTTGTGCTGCTTCCTTAAGATAAGGTCATTCTTCCTTCTGTGCTAATCAAGGTACCAAGGTCCCAAGTGCTCAGAGTCAAACTGTTTGAGTCTGGAATGTATGGTTCCCAGGTTCCTGGTTTTAAGTTATTTCTCTCTCTCTCTCTCTCTTTCTCTCTCTCTCACATACACACAAACACACACACACACACACACACACACACACACACACACACACATACACACACACACTTTCTTTAAAGTTCACCATTTGCATTGAGCTGGTGGATCCTGATGATGAAGTTAGAAATCATCAGTCCATACCCTATGGCTTCAGTTAGAGCCAGCTCTGGCCATTGGATTGGTCAATAAATCTGAACAAAATTTCCTTTTCCTCCAGGAGGATCCTTTCTCCTTACACAAACTTAAGTCAGCAAATATGTGAGTATCAAGGGAAAAACACATCTTGATGACAGAAATGTTCTGGTTTGTATATGAGGAGTCCTACAAAGGTTACTGTGTTAATGAAGGAATGTTCAGACTGAAATGTTGAGATTATAAGAGCTGTAACCTAATCAGTGGGTTGAGCTACTTGATGGATTCATAATTTGAATGGATTAACCAGGTGGCAGCTTTAGGCAAGTGGGGTGTGGCTGGAGGAAGTAGGTCACCTGGGGTATGCCTTTGGGGTTTGTATTTTGTCTTGTGTCTCACACTTCTCTCTCTGCTTCCTGGCTATCATGAGCTGAGCAGCTTTACCTCCACCATGATAGCCCACCTCATTCAGGCCCAGAGCAGTGGAGCTGGCAGACCGTGGACTGAGACCTCTGAAACTCTGAGCCCAAAACAAACTCTTGCTCCTCTAAATTGTTTTTGTCGGGTATTTTGGGCACTGTGATGAAAAGTGACTTACACAACATAAAATGTACTCTAGTAGGTGGCTCCTTGCCTGAAAAATACAATCTCCGGGGCTGGAGCGGTGGCTCAGCAGTTATGGCGCTTGCCTGGCATGTGCAAGTACACGGGTTCAAACCCCAGCACCCACATACACAACTAAGTGCCAGAGCAAAGAAAGCCATGTGAAAAACTCAATAAAAATTGATTCTCTCTCTCTCTCTTTCTCTCTCTCTCTCACTGTCCTTCTCTCTTTAAAAAAAATACAATCTTCAAAAGGACCAATCAAGTAGTTCTTCCCACAATTCAATATCAAAATATCAATTCAAAATATCTTCCAGATATTTTCCACTTGAAGCAGCCTCTTAGAACTTCAAATGATAATTCAAAAACAATGACATTAGCTTCCACTGATTGATGATGCCGCTAAGCCCTTTCCATATGACATCTTACTCATCCTCAAACAATCCAAGGCAGGGGGGCACAATATCCCACGTAACAGAGTGCTCAACTTGGCACAACTAGGAAGCGTGAAGATACGAGTCAAGGTGTCTGGATTCATAGCACCCACAGCTCCTACGCTGTATGTGTATTAGTCTGGGAAAGGCTTTGCTGAATTTTTGTGTTTCATCGCCTTTTTCCATCACCACTTTGTTTACCTGACCATTCTTTGGGTTCCAGGTTTTTTAACAGGGCTTTGGTATTATAAATGTTTAAAAGTTAAGCTTCCAGAGCCCTCACAGGTACCCTCTTTTCTCCTCCCCCTCCTCTTCTAAACTTGTATTCCTAATCAAAAACTTAGAACAAGTTGTCAGAGGTTGGGACAGAAGAATGTTTGTGGTACTAAGTACAACTAAGGTCTGTTAAATACTTTCTATTAGATTTCTCCACAGAAACAGAACTGATAGAATATGCATGGGTGTATGGAAGTTGGCTCCCATACGTCTGGATGCCAAGAAGCCCCATGATATGCCATTTACAAGCTGAAGAACCAACGAAGATGTAATTCAGTCTGGTTTGAAGACCTGAGGACTCAGGAATGGAAAGAGCACAGTGTAAGCCCCAGAGCCTGAAGTCCCAAGAACTAGAAACTTTGATGTCTAAGGATGGTAGAAGATGGATGTCCCAACTCAGGAAGAGAAAGCAAATTCACCTTTCCTCCACCTTTCTACTCTATTTTGGCTCTCAATAGATTGGATCATGCCCATCCAATCTTTCTTACTCAATCCATTGACTCAAATGCTAATCTCTTCTGAAAATACACTCATAGATACACCTAGAAACATTTTACTAGCTGTGTGAGCATCCTTTAACTAGCCAAGCTGACACATAAAATTGACCTTCTCACTCCTTTGTTCTTGCCCACCTCAAGGTGAGTTACTTGTCTGAACATATTCTTCATAGACTGACCATCTGTGTCAATCAGCTTGCCATTACTACAAAAAATTCCAGAGGTAATCAACTTACAAAGATGCTCACATCTTTGGAGGTTCCAGTCCATGATCAATTGACCGCATTGTTTTAGGGCCTGTGGTGAAGCAGCACATCATGGTCGGAGCCCGTAGCAGAGCAAGACCACTCACCTCATGGCTGAGAAACCAGAGAGAAGGAGGAAGGGACCAAGGTCCCACAGTCCCCTTCAGGGGCACCTAAAAACCTAAAAACCTCCCACTAGATCTGACCTCTGAAAGTTTCCATAACCTTCCAATAGCATCTCTCTGAGGACCTAACCACTAAAACATGGGCCTTGAGGGGACATTTAAGACCCAAACTATTCATGGAAGCTGTTGTGTTCTTATCAGAGATTGTTCTGTGCATTCCCAGCACCTCACTCACCGTGTGTTAGGGAATAGCTCTTACCCTGTTTTCCTCTGTATGCTATAATTCTGTGATTCATGATTTATGACCTAGACCTGGCACCTTCCTTGGCCAAAGAATTGACTTTAAAATGGGGATGGGAGCAAAATAAAACAGAATTAGAATTCATTCTAGATTCTTCTTTGAGCAAATGGGTAAGATTCAGACCGTCTACTTCTGGACCTACAGTCATGAGGATGTAAGTCTCAGGCAGTTGGCATCCACCTTGCCCTAAAGAAAGAAAAAGGAAGCAGAGCCAAGAGTGCAGAGATGGTAAGTGCCTCTGACATCATCTGAGACTTTGGATCCAGGTATGACTCAAGTGTGCCAGTGGATTTTTTGGTTATGTGAAAAAGACATTATCTTTTTGTTTAAGCCAATGGGTTAATTTTATGTTACGTGATGGGAACGTTTCCTAACTAATCAACATTCTTTTTCATGATCGTTGAATAATTCTTTATGTAAAAGGATCACCCAGAAGTTGTTGTGGGACACAGTAACACAAAAATGGTTCTCTCTTGCTACATACCCTACACCCAGAACGTCTTGTCTTTACATGAGAAATGGCTTTGTAAATAGTGAGTGCCGGTGTTAAGTAGCACTCATACACCTTAGTGTGAGTTCACCTTTTCACATGAGCACTTATGAGTGAAGAGAGAGAACGTATGAGCCCTGGGTATGGATTCCTGAGGTGTATAGAACGGGGTGTTAGAGAAAAGGCTGACAAGGGGAAGACAAAAAGGGATCAATCAGTATTAAAAATGAGCATCTTAATTTTGCCTGAGGTCATAGTTCCATTAATTGACTTTTGGACCTGAATCAAGAATAGTAAAATTGAAAACCTAATACAAACAAATGCCACAGAGAGAAGAAAAAATTTTCATAATATCCCAAGTGAGAGTAATGATGTGAGCTAATCCAATCTGAAGTATAAACAAATTACTCCACACAATGGAACTGGCTCATTTTATTTCAGAATTAAGCACCATGAAGTAGAGGGTAGGTCAGGGAATCTGGCCTGAGTATACCAGGGGGTGAGAAATGAAGATTAATTATTCCATCAGAAGACAGAGGTGAAAGGAAGAAGCAGCTCCTTCACAGCTACTGGACACAAAGTTTTTAACTTGAGGTATTCAAATAACACTTTGACCTATAATGCATGTGACAAGAGGTTTATGGGGAGAAGTCACTGAATAATAGCAAATTAAATTTTACTTTCTACTTAGATTGATGGACCTGACATCAATCTTATACATAGGGCCAGGCATATTAATTGGGTTTTAGATATTAAGTTTGGCAGAGAAAGAATATTTTTAAACTTTTCTTTAAAGTAGTAGTATCCATCATTTTTCATGCTATTATGCACTCTCAAAATGACAACTTCACATAGGACTAAGGGAAAAGAATTAGATCATTTGAGGCCCGGGTTGCCAGCCTGGCTACTCCAGGTTCACATATATGCCCCAAATAATGAAGAACACCTCTTTGCCCACAAGAAAGCTGGGCCTGCTCATTAAGAAACCCAGATCATCTGTGGGACCAAGCCTACACTGAGGTCACATGGGGAAGAAAATAAAGCCTGGAACCTGAGGGCAAAGACCAAAGCTTTGGCTCTAGCTCTGCCAAGTGCAGGACGTTAGACAAGGCCCTTAACCGCAGTGAGTCTCGGTCTGCTTATATCTGAAATGGCAAAAGGTGTCCTGCATTCTCTACATTACAGGGTCACCAGGAGGATGAAGAGTATCATGTTCATGAACATAATTTGCAACCATACAGTGCTATAGAAATTTGTGATCTGATGATTATAATGGGTGTGATAATGAGTTATTTTTTTCAACTTCCCCAATTGTTTAACTTCTTATAAAGATATAACTCGGGTCTGGAGCGGTGACTCAGTGGTTACTGCGCTTGCCTGGCATGCGCAACTACATGGGTTCAAACCCCAGCACCACGTATACAATGAAGTCTAGGAGTAACGAAAACCAATGAAAAATTAAATAAAATTGATTCTCTCTCTCTCTCTCTCTCTTTCTCACTGTCCCTCTCTCTTTTTTTTTTAAAAGATATAACTCACATAGCACAAAGTACACCCTTTACATGTTCAGTTCAGTAGCTTTTAGTACATTGACAAAGTCGTGTATCAATCACCACTAATTTCTATTTATCTCACTTTTTATTATTTAAAAAATGGAAAAATGAAAGTGAAATTTCCATTCAATAAATAGCATTTGATCCTTATACAGTTATTTTGAGAAGTTGAAGTCTGTTATTTTAGGTTGATGACAGTAATTTATCAACCAAATACTCAGTCTTCACACACTTTCAATAATGGCAACAATTTCCTTGAACTGTCTGTAGAAATTGTGAAACTGTGGAATTGTCCTTTCAAAGGACTTGTTTTTTTACTTAGAATGATCTGCCACTTTTGGCATCACTGAAATATGAGGATACTTAAAGAGATCCACAACTGCCCAAGCTCACAGCCATACCCAGTTTCCAGCGAAAATCTAGAGGCTGGTTAGTGACCTGGAATTTAGGTTCCATCATCGACTCAGGAGAACCAGACCCTCCATAGCAAAGGCCTAGGGCTCCTTCATGGACTCAGGGGCCCCATCACCATCCATACTTCTCCTACTTTCAAGAATTCCTTGCAATGGGCAGGAGCTGACACCAAGGAGAACAATGCAGCTGCCAGACCTCGGACAGCAAGGAGCAGAGAGTGGGAAACTACTCTGCTGCTGAGTTTTTAAGTTGGGTCAAAGAACCAGTGGGGTTTTTGGCTTCCTGAGCACCTCTGTTGAAACTCCCAGGGGAATTTTGCTTTATGAAATTCCCAGTAACTGGGGATCCCACTGGGCTGGTAACAAGGAGCCAGGAGGGCTCACTGTTAGATGAATAAAATGTGCTTGAAGGCTGCTGGGAAGAGCTGTAGGAAGGAGCTGAAGGTTCTTCCATACTTCCCAGTGTGCAATGAGAGAAGCTGCCCCTCTACATTTACAGCCAATTGCTGTTGTCTCCAAAGCCAAAAAAAATACATTTGAAGTCAACATTTTCAATCAGGCCCATCTTTCAATAGGAGCCACAGATGGCGAAATATTATGATCACATGGATTGCCTAATACTTCAAGATTGCATTAGAATTAATTTTCGTAGGTTAAATTATTAACAACAGAGGTGCTAACATATATCCTGGTACAGCTGTCAAATCCAGAAACCATTATTATAAACATAGAATAAATTCAGAACTATCAAACACAATATCTACTTTTCCAAGAATAGCATAGTAGGTAAAAAGGACTGTGATTACTCGTAACATGCCTCTGAAAATAGGAACCCCTGATTTTGTAATGGTTTCCCAACAAAACACAAAATGCCAACTCTTAGACTATCTAAAATTTTTTTTTTACTTGGAGGGGGTTCTATGATATTTTCTAGAGTAAGGTGGAATGGAGGAGGCAGGATAGTTCTTCTAGAAGTCAAATCCATAAACAGAACAAGCCTATTCAGTCTATGCATGGAATTGCATTTAAAGAAACACTACCTAGCAACTAAACAGTAAATAGAAGTCTGCTAATTGTGACAGGTGCTTCTTGAAGATCATTATTCAGGTAACACTTCCCAAAAGCCTTCTCGCCAGCTCACAGTGTTCTTCTGCTCTTCACCTACTTCAGAAGCTCTGACTTAGCAAACCCTAAACCCCTTCTCTGACCCAGAACCACTCAATAAAACGCCCAGACTTCGTTTACATTCTTATTTGAACAAACCAACTATATTGCAACATTCTGAAGACAATGAGAGAAATTTGAATGTGGGCTGTGTATTAAATGATACCAATAACATAGTCAGTTTCTGTAAGCATGATCATGCCATTGTGGTTATATAAGAAAACACCCATACTTTTAATAATACACACTCAGATTTAGGGGGACGAAAAGACAATGATTCTTGTATTTGCTTTAATATCCTGCAGTCAAAAGAAAGTAGGAAGGAAGGAAAAAAAGAAAAGATGATAAAAAAAGAAAATACTGATAATTCTGGAATTTGAGAAATTGACATTGGAAGTTCATTATACTATTTTTGTATTTTTATGTTTCGTTGAAGTTTTTCCTTGGAAAACTCTTTTAAAAAGAGAAATAGAAAATCAAATTTAAATACACTTAAGCAAAAATAAATCCTCTGATTTATTTTTATACAGGTTTTTTTTTTAAACCAAGAAGGACAATGAGAGCGAAAGAAAGAGGTAATCAATTTTATTTAGCTTTTCATGTGGCTTTCATTACTTGACACTTCATTGTGTATGTGGTGCTGGGGTTCTAACCGGTGTCCTTACGTATGCCAGGCAAGCGCCTTTACCTCCAAGTCATCACTCCAGCCCTGTGATTTATTTTTACAGAAATACATTTCAGGGGCTGTAGCAGTTGCTAAGTAGTTCGAGCATTTGCCTACCATGAGCAAGGACCCAGCACCACATATACAACTAAGTGTCAGAGAAATGAAGACCACATGAAAAAATAAATAAAATTGATTCTTTCTATAAAAAAAGAGAAAGAAATGCTTTTTAAAACAACAATAAAAGGGGCCGGAGCAGTGGTGGCACTTGCCTGGCATGCACGAGTACACAAGTTCAAACCCCAACACCACATGTACAACGAAGTCTTGGAGCAAAGAAAGCCACATGAAAAACTAAATAAAAATTGATTCTCTCTCTCTCTCTCTCTCTCTCTCTCACTGTCTCTCTCTCTTTTTTAAGAAAAAAAAAGCAACATTAGAAGAGATGTTTTGCTGACAGATAAGTCCATCAACCACCCAAATGTATTTGAGTGCCACATGTGGAACACTGGCTCAATAGTGTGAGGCGTATTACAATACAAAATATTAAAATGATAAAAGCAGATCATACATAGACATTTTAAAGCATTTATCATTCTTTCATGCCTGAATAGCCTGGCTTCATTCATAAAATATTTCCATAAATTTACGTCATTCTCAATATTAGCAATATACTATTTATTTATTTAAAAGTTTTAAGAACATAATTTTTGAAAATACCCTCAGCTTGAGTAAAAAAAATTGTGTGAGGTGAGGTAGGGCTCTAGGGAGAAGGGAAGTTGTGTGAAAACTTTTGAAAATGGAATTTAACCTCATATTTTGAAATCACTACTTTCTGGCAGGACTCATGGTTTTCCTACCACACCCTCTGGTCTGTGTCTGGAGGAAAATGTTGCTACTCATAAGTGAGATTTTAAGAAATTAGCATGGATTCTGAAAGAAGTAGCCACTGGGGCAGGGTGGGGGGTGGACATTCTCAGGGTCCTCAATGAATTTTTAAAGAATTGATATTTGAAGAAGAAAATGCATTTGTGACAATATGAATAAACCTGGAGAACATTATGCTAAGTGAAGAAGCTGGACAGAAAGCAAATATGTATAACCTCACTTAAAACATAGAGAAACTATTAGAGACAGAGAGTGGGACGATGGTTGCCAAGGCCTGGGGTGTGGAGGAAATGAGATTTCAGCCAAAGGGTACAAAATTGCAGTTATGTAAGATGAGCAAGTTCTGGGGATTTCATATACAGCATGATGATTATACTTGACAATAGCGTATTATAGGGCTGGAGTAGTGGCTCAACACTTACAACTTTTGCCTGGCATGCACAAGGACCCAGGTTTGAATCCCAGCACCATGTACACAACTAAGTGTCAGAAAAACAAAATTCAGATGAACAATCAAATAAAATTGATTCTCTCTCTTAAAAATATATGTATATGTGTGTGTATGTGTGTGTATGTGTGTGTATATATATATATATAATATTGGAGTGTAGAGGACTGGTCAGTCTCACAGTCAGCCACCACCGTTGCTGGCCAGGGCAGACTTTAAGAGGCAAACATGGGTCAGGAAGCACACGTGCCTTTCTATGGCTTAAAGGTGAGGCTCAAAGCCAGTAGGATCTGTACCCCTAGGATTCTCCATCTAAGGAGTCAAAGTTCTTTCCTAAAGTACCTTAAACTACAGAAACACGGTAGTGGGTAAAATTCAATTGCACAGTTCTGCAGCAGGCCCCACAAAGGATTGACTGTCAGTGCAGTGAGATGAGCTCTGCTCTCTTCTAGGTCAAGGACATCACCACCTCGCTCTCCTCTAAAAGGCAGAGTCCATCTCTCCCCTCTTTCACCATCTTCCTCACAGCTTGCCTGAGCTCCCTGTGATGTGCATTTTTGCGTCAAGTTGCATGTTTGTGGACGTATTTCATGTTTCTGCTGTGAGCGTACGCAGGAGTTACAGTGGGAAGATCCCCTTGCTTCGAATTTGGATTTACAGGAAGTGAGATTGCCTTATGAGAATTAAACTTGAAAGTCAATGCTGATGAATCAGAGAACAAGAATGGGAATCACTTTAAAGATCCCATATATTCCTAGGACAGGAGGGCTTGTCTGAACACTGACTGATGAGATTAATACATCTAAAGGAGGGGAGCCCTGCCCAGCTATGAACAGGACTCTGCATTCAGTAAATATTCATGACTACCTACTATGTGCCAGCAGTCAGCTCACATTCTACTTGAGCAAACAGAAAACAAACAAGTGCATACGCCACTGGGATGTGGGTTGTGATACATGTCCCTGGAAAGGGTCCCCAGAACAAAGGACAGCATCCAGTGCCACAGCACAGATGTGCTCCTTAAAGTTCTCTGCCGATTTTGAGAAGTGTGCTTGGATCTAGAGCCCTAGACTTGCATCTCCAGCGCTTACCAAACAGCGCTTGTGCTGATTTCTCCGGTGTGACTTCCACGAGAACATACGGAGAGAAAAGAGCACCTTAAGAATGCGCAGCTCAAGAAATTTTCCAGCGAGCACACCTGTGCAACCAGAGCTCCGAATCCCTCCTCCTGCACCATTCCGGCCGCTGGGTCGCCAAAAGGTGACTGCTATCTTGACACTAACACGATAGATTTGTTTTGCCTGCTTCTGGACTTTAAATAAGTGGAGGCTTACAATGCCAGTTCACAATGCCTGGCTTCTTTTATGCCTGTGAGATATTCAGGTTGTTGGTGTATCAGTTCATTCTTTTTTCATTATCATGTATTTCATTGTATGATCATATCACAATTTGTTTATATTTTATTTCAACAAACACATTTTCACCATTATTTCAAGAAATTATTTTTTACACAAATTGGTTACAGCTGGAGTCTCATATTTGCAGCTAAGATCTTGCCTGATATATTTTAGTGGAATTCTACATTTAATGGAAATTCTGTTTTTCTATAGTAACTCTTCCTTTTTATTAATGCTTTTGAGAGCATAGACATCTTTGTCACCAACTGTTTGGCAACTTGCTCTTCCAACAACGAGTACAATGATAAAAAGCTTTATCAGTGGAGATAAAGCTTTGAATTCCCAACCCAATTACAGTTCTTTCTGGAACAAGATTTCCAACCTGGGTTCTCTTGGGTTGCACAACAAGTTGGTCAGGAGGCTTCTTCACAAGGGTCTGTGAAATGAGGCTTCTGCACGTGCATCTCCACGGTGAGAGTAGGTTTCCTCTTGATTGTTCAACAGCAGAGATTTGGGGATTATGGGTTCTCCTCATTCCCCACTCCTCAGGACGCCACTCCCAGGAACTCTGAAAGTATTGCTAATAACTAAATATAATCCAATGGAAAAGGAAATGACAAACTCAGTTTGAAGACAGTCGTATCAGTCATTCATCCATTACTGGGGTCATCGCATCTTTCAAGTGTATCACATCAATGTCCGTTAAGTAGGGCTCCCCGTGTCTAAGTGGGGCTGTATAGAGGGTGCTCACTGTCATTTCTTCTTTTCCTCTTTGAACAGGCCAATTGCCAATGCAACCATTTGAGACTCGACGTTTGAGCAATGGGATGGGCCAGCGGACAGTTTTTCCTGTTGGTTATTCAAGGAGATTGACATTTGTACTGATATTTGCAAGAACTAAGCCCTTAACACACACAGGCGTCTCAGCATGTGCACCAAGCATATGCTGAATGAGCTCTGGATACCTTCTTCCTTCCTCTGCATGATCAATTTCTCCCTCCCTCCTAGATCATTTCAACGAGCAGTCAGACATGTTCTAGCACTTCCTTTCAAATAAAGGAGAGTCCTTTGACATCACCTTCCCTCCAGGTACAATCCCATTTCTCAAATCTTTCACAGCGCAGCTTCCTGAAAAGGCCATCTGCAGTGACTGCTCCTCCTCACTGCCTGTTCTTTGCTCAGCCAACTCTGGCAGGCTGTTCTTCTCTCCATGTCACTGAATCTGCTCACTGCGAGGTCATGAACAAACTCCTTTGCCCAACCCAATGCTTGTGTCCATGTTTTCGAATCACTCAGCTTTCCAAAAGCATTTGTCATCGTTGACCACTGCCTCCTTAAAGCTCTCTCCTCTCCCAGTTTCCAAGAAGCCGCTTTCTCCTCTTTTCCTCCTCACTCACTACCCCATCTCAGGCTTCATTCCTTTTCTCTCTCGGGTCTCTAAATGTTGGAGTGACTCCAGGCTCTCTCCCAGGTCTTTTCATACTGTCTGTCTGTATCCTTTTCCTAAATGAACTTACCCGGTCCCATGACTACACACTAATGACTCTCAAATTTAAATTTGCTACTCTTGACCTCATTAACTTTCCCTTGGTCTCAAGTTCCTACATCCCACTGCCTGCTCTGTATCACAGCGTGAGTAACTAAGAAGTTTCTCAAAAGTAGTAAAGCAAAGGTCTTAGTTTCCCAGGGCGTATCTGTCTCTTCCAGTCCTTCCTTATCTTGGGAAACAGCATCAATATTCATCTCATCACTCAATCAAATCATCTCCAAGACTTCCCTCCCTTATTTTCCCAAATGAATGATCAGCAAGTCCTGTTGGCAATCGCTGTGTGTCAGTTAATTTTAAGAGTCTTTTATCCATTTTAACTTGATACCTTAAAATAAATTTTAGAAAATAAGAGGGAAGAACCCATGGGTTCTCATACTCTTTATAATTGTCTTTTAATAGTTGCACATTGTCTCATTAAGTAGATACATCTTAATTTACGTCCAAGCCTACAGACCTTTGAATTTTCTTATATTTGAATTTTATAAATAATTTTTAATAAATATTTGCATTCATGCATACTTCATTTTTTATTTTAAAGTAGAGAAGCTTATTTTTTATTGTTGTCTTATAGAATATCACTGGATACCTGCTCTAGTTATCCAAGAATGGAGTAATAGGTATCTGCTGTTCTGGTATTCAGCTACAACAGAATTCTATCAAAACCGTCACCGAGAGTCACCAGAGTATGAAGCTGATCATTGAAAAGGAATTGGTTAGTTGGGCTAAGGAGCAGCACCCATAGCAGAGAAGAAACCAATATCCCAAACCTACTTCCCACAGTTCAAAGTTAGAGAAATCAAGAGAGGTGAACTGGTATGACCCTTCCAGGGTCCTTTGGTCAGGAAGGGTAGTGACCTAAAGAGAAAGGCTGAAGAGGAAGGGAGAATCAAGCTACTGTCCTGATGTAACATGGTGTAGTTGGACCCATTGTGCAGGAGACGCTGGAAGCCTTCTGGATCCAGCCACCCCTCAGTGCTCCTGTCCTGGGAATTGTGCATGAGCATGGCGATATAGACCTCGGAGCTGGAGACTTGGGAGCCAAAATGTGGAGGCTATTAATAAGCTCAGCCTTGAGGCTTCAAAGGTCTCCTGTGGCCTTTTCTGGGCCTAAGTGACTTCAGCATGGGAGCAGACACAGACGCCGTCGACCATTTTCAATAGTGAATCTGGTGGTAGTGGCAGGGGGAAAAAAAACAGAAGAAGAAGAAGAAATAAGAGAAACTGTAGGATCTGCTGTGGACTGACCTGATTCTCTTCCCTCGCTCTCTGACTCTGTTTGGATTGGATAAGCTTCCAATACAATACCCTTGACCAACAGGGGTGGGGTTGGGGAGGAGCCTCAAAAGTCATCACTAGACTTCCTAACAGGGCACTGGAAGTTCAAGTGACTAAGTAGGAAATGTGTGTACTCCTCGCTGTGGAGCAGGCACACAAGTTACACGCCATGTGCTCCATATGGAATCCTTTCCTTAAGGTAGATTCTCAGGAGAGGGAATCATGATCCAGAGGCATAAGCATTTTTATGATTCTTGGCCTAAATTACATTTTTTCCAAATGCATGCAGTAATTTTCACTAGTTCCTCTACAGCTTTCAAGTGATGAATAATTGTTGCTTTTTTAAAGCCAAAACCAAGAATTCTTGGAAAGGATGACCAGGGCAAGCAGTGGTAGCCTATGGTGTGAGTCTAACCTCAGTACAATCCTAAGGTCAACACATTTTCAAACCCATCCATTGCCAATGGTCCTGAATCGAGCATTCCCAGGCTCCTTCCCATGTTCCCCACACTCTCTCAAGGGCATCCCTTCTGTACCAACCTCTCAGATATTCCTGCCTCACCCTCCCTTCCTCATGCTCACTAAAACCGGCTTCATGGAAGATATGGCAACAGTCACTGACCTCTTCATGTGGCTCTACATCGAAGTGTCACCTCTCCCGAACACATGCTTGCATCTTGGTTCTGACTGAGGAATGGAAGCTTTCTTCTTTGTTAAAAAGAGCTTTGAGCTTAGATGCTGCACGCTGAGAAATCCATCAAAAGCTGGACCATTGACATAAAGGGGAGAGGACTCGCATAAGCTGTGATTTAAGGAGCATCAAGAGGCCAGAGCTTGAAAATCAGGACCTAGAAGGTAAGATTGACAGGGGACCCAGAAGAGCAGCCAGAGGAACGCAGAGCCAGGAGCTGGAATGGGACAAGGAATGAAGTAGAAGCCCCAAATATTGAGAACACGCTTCATTAATGTCTGCATTTTACCCAGAGCCACTCCAAGATGAGCAGCACTCGAAATAAAACCTGAAAGCTGTTTTTATGCCAACAAATAAAGTGCAGTTTAACAACAAAGAGTCAATCATTTTTTATGTAAAATGCATTTGAAGTATGAATGGTTTTGATCTTTTATACTCACGACACAAAAGCTTTTAGTCCTGCTCATGGTTATATCATTGCGTCAGCCTGGGCAAGTCTCACAACTTTGCTGACCTTCAATTTTTTATTTATGAGCTATAGACAATTATGCTCTGTCTATTGGCCTGTGGAGACTGGTATGGGTGAATTGAGTGTTTATGCTGAAGGTCAGATGTGGTCTCTAGTAGTCAATTCCAAACATCACCTATGACCAAGGTCTAAGATCTATGAATCCAAGATTGGATAGTAGGCAGAACTGAGTGTCTCAAGCTTTTTGTCTAGTGACGTGGATATGTAGCTAGCAGCCTGCAGCCAAGATTCGCAAGACATTAATTGAAATATAATGCAAACCCCATAGAGAGTAAAGGACAAAGAGAACTTTCAAATGAGAGGAAGGAAATGATAAAATGATATTTAATTTGGACACGTGCCCCCAATGCATCTGGAGAAAAATCAACAAAGAATAAATATCAATGGTAAAACCTAGAGAGACAAACCATAATTACTCTAAAAGATACAGGAACAGGAAATTGGATAGGAGCTTGCAGTGTTGACTTGGGTTACAGAATTGACCCTTTTTTGCCTGCGAAAGGAAATGAGAGTTTATCTGTGAATAACCAAATGGAATTGTACATAAAGTCAAGCTAAATTCTGTCATATGTCATCTCATGATTGTAAGATTTTTCTATGTTCTGCAGGTCAGTCTGCTAACTGTGAGATGCAGAGGAAAAGGGTCAGGGGTCAGGGGTGGGGTCAGGGGTCAGAGGTATGGCCAGATTACCTTTGTGAGATCCATGCCACTTACTCGCTATGTGACATGAATTGTGTTTTAACTCATCTTACCTTTGGGTTTAACTGCACAAAAGAGAGAAGACAAACTCTCTTTCAAGGTTATTGGGAAGACTACAGATAATGTAATGTTCCTGGCATAAAGGAAATATCAAATAAACGTCAGCTGATAGCAGCACCCAGGAACGGAAAGTTCAAACTCTGCCCATCATAGAGTCCTTCGCTCCTCTAAGAGCTCAGTCCTACCATCCTGATCTGTGCACGTGTGTTCCTCACCAACATCCAATGCAAGCTCTAACACCATCAAATAAGGTCTTGAGAAGGTGGAGGGACAGGTGTACTCAGATAAGCTATGTTTCCATGTTGGATATGACATGTTTGCTGGCCCAGTCAGCCCACACCACCAAATACAAATTCATGCAGAAAGTTTCCTAAACGGACTTGGTAGAATCAATCTAGAGGATTTTCCCATTTTAAACAACCCATGTTTCCAGCAGCAAAGTGGAGTACTTTCTTGGAGTCTTCCTTCTACAAGTTACGCAACTTATGGTGTGCTGTGTTTTAAACACATGCTTTGCCTACTCCTTTTTTATTTTGGTACTGGGGATTGAACGCAGAGGCACTTAACCATTGAGCCACATCCCTGGTGCCAATTCCTTTTTAAAGTAGTTTTATACGACAATTTTAATCACACATTTGCCAAGTATTTTGTGTTCGTGTTTATATGATAAGGTTAACCATGTGCTTCATATATGCTTGAGGGACTGGCATTAAGAGAACAGCAAAAAGGACCATTGTGCCCAAGTGCCCAACAGAACCCTCAAAGACCCTGAATAGTGGGAAAGGGTGGCAATGAAATGTGGGGAGGAGAGGAGAAGATTTCACTACCTTGACTTTCCCTACCCGTGAGCCCTTTATGCCTAAATCTGCTTTTGCAAGGCAGAATTTGAATTTGGGCTTAGTGCGACATTAACTTTTTGCGAGTGAGTCAGAATTTCTGGGCTTCACTCAAAAGTGTCACCGTGTTGAAGGGTGCTTTGTCTTTCTCCCTCCCTATTGCATCATTGGTTTCAGATGAATGTGGTGCCTTCCTTGGGTCAGAATGCTTCTGAAAGACAGACAATGAAAAATAAAGCCTCTGCCAGTGCTTTTGATGCCGTAGTCAAGTCATTCATGTCCTAGATGAATATTAAGCTTTCCCTCTGTTTTCTATCAGTGTTTTGATAGCTTCAGATCTTACATTTAAGTTTTAGTCACGCTTGGGTTAATTTTTGTGTCTGGTGTGAGATAAGGGCTCGATTTTATTCTGCATATGAATGACTAATTTTCCTAACACCATTTGTTGAAAAGATTGCTCTTTTCCTATTGCTTATTCTTGGAAAACAGAAATAAGATGCCTCAAAAAAGCTGAAAATAACATTTTGATCCAGAAATCTCAATTCTAGGAATATTTCCAAGGAAACTGGTATCAGAATCTCAAGAAGTATCTGTATTCCCACATTCATTTCAGCATTGTTTGTTAAGATATGGAAACAATCTATAGTATATCTGTCCATTGATGGATGAGTGGATAAAGAAATTACACACACACACACTTACTTACACCATACGCATACATCAATGAAATATTATTCAACCTTATGAAAAGTCCACCATTTGCAACAATACGGATGAACCTGGTGAGCATTGTGCTGAATGAAATAACTCAGAAGCAGAAAGACAAAGACTGCAAGATCTCACTTACATATGGAATCCAAAAAGGAAACAGAGCAGAATAGTACCACCACGGGTCAGGGGAAGGGAGATATGGGGAGATATTGGTCAAGGGTACAAAGTTTAACTTGTACAAGGTCAGTACATTCTGGAGAGTTTACGTACAACAATGTAACTATAGTTCATAATATTTCATACTTGAAACTAGCTAAGAAGAGAGATTTTTAAGTGTTCTCAATACACACATACCATTGTATAATGGTAACTATTGCAAGCTGATGGATATGTATATTAGTCAGTTTTTTTGCTCCTGTGACTAAAAGACCTAGCAAAAACAAATTTAAGGAGGTAAAGTTTATTTGAGAGCTCACAGTTTCCAAGGTGTTAAGTCCATAGATGGCTGCTTCCATTTCTTGGGCCTTGAGGTGAGGCTGAACATCATGGCAGAAGAACGCAGTGGAGAGAAGGGGCTAAGGCATCACAGCTTGAAGTAGAGAGAAAGACTCCATGCCAGATACAAAACATATACCCCAAAGGCATGCCCCCAATGGCCCACCTCCTCCAGCCACACCCTTGCCTACCTTCAGTTGCCAGTTAATCCCTCTCTGGGGATTAACTCACTGATTGAGTTAAGGCTCTCATAACCCAATCATTTTACCTCTACGCTTTTTTGTATTATGTCACATATTGAGCTTTTGGGGGACACCTTTCAACCAAACCATAACAAAATATTAATTAGCTTGAGTATGGTATCCATTTCACTTTATATATACTTGTTAAATTGTAATATATATGTATATATATACCATATATATGTACATACACTATATGTATAAATATATGTACTATATATATTATTTTACATATAAATATATATAACACTTTGTTTTATCATGTTGGGAATTGAACCCAGGACCTCCACATATTCTAGCAAGCACTCTACCACTGAACTACATCCCTAGCCCAATGTATACAGTTTTTAATCATCAAATATACTACAATAAAGTTGAGCAGGGGAAGTTGGTCCAACAACAAAAAAATTTTTTAAATAATGTTTCTAAGTATAGAGAATAGATAACAGGAATAGACCAAAATCTAAGCTGTAAGAGAAGGATGTTGGAGAGATAGGGAAAAACAGAATTCAGAATTTGTAAGTTATGACTGACTCTTCAAGCTGGCCAAAAACAAACCAAAATTGAATAGAAAACAAACATAAAGACTTACATCTGAGCTCAGCTGAAAGAAAAAGACTGAGCTTCAAACGAAAATAAAGCACGGGGTCCACTCAAGACAAGGAGGACGTTATGAACATGCGCAAGGAGAGGCTACATGGCACTCGAGGAGGAAGGGGAGTTCAGATAGATTCACACACACAACATAAAAAAATAGTTTAATAGTTTCTACTTCCTGTGGTCTGCTTTAGAATTCACTCCAAAGCCAACTGGTTTTGTGGTTTTTTTCAATTTTGTTTCTCTTCTCACTACCTCCTGCTGTCTATTCTCTGATCCCAGTGTTTGGGAAGACTAGAAGGAAGTGAAATTCAAATCTCTTTATTCTACCCTCTGTGGGCCTTTTGGCTGAGAGATATGGGGAATGAGGATGTGCTTGTTGGTAAAGTGTGGTTTTAGACTGTGCGGGTGTTTTTGGTTTGGTCACTTGTTTTTAGCTACTGCACTCGTATTACCACCATTTACAAGATCAAGTTATGTTTGGGCACATCAATAAACATTTGCTGAATGTCTTGACTCTGCCTTGTTTCTTCTATATATTTCTCAGTGGAATCTTAGCAACTTTCCAATACAAAGTCCATGCTGAAATCTGATTAATCCAGTCCTTAGTAATGTGTTCAGAATGAATTAGAAGCACACGAGTCTAAAATTTGTGCCAGCAAAAGGTTTTATAGTGTGCTTGTACAATGTTAACAATAATGTAAATAACAGGAATTAACCTACTCAAGAGGATAAGCTGTTTTCAAACATTTAACAGTATATATTTATATGCAAACAGGAAGCACAGTGAATACAAATGGCGGTTCTCAACTCATTAAAGCACCAGGCGAGACCTGGGATTCCTAAGGGCACTTGTTTTGTTTTGTTCTGTTTTGTTTTGTTTTATTTTTGTACAGGGGACTGAATCCAGGGGCACTTAACCACTGAGCCACATCTCCAGCCCTTCAATTTTATTTTGAGATAGTAACTTGCTAAAATTTCTTTGGGCCTCACTAAGTTGCTGAGGCTGGCTTTGATGAGGCTCCTACCTCATCCTCCTAAGTGGCTGAGCTGAGGGCACTCCCTTAGCTACTCATTCATACCATTGCAGAAGCATATTAGTTCTAACAACAATTCTTTTTTATAATTTTTCAATATTTCAGATTATCCCCTAACCTGATCTGCCTTCCAACCACTTAAGTCTGAGTAAGTGAGATCTTATTACGACTGACAAAACTATATAACAAGGCAGGGGGAAAAAAAGTGTGCTCATCTAATATTGACTGTTTCTCCTTATTTAATCTAGAAGAGAGAGAGAAAAAAAGCAAATTTTTGTCCAACGAGGTGACTTGGGACTGAACAAAAAGACAAGTGTCAGGTTAGTAAGGATTACACATGTGATTTGGAAGAAGTGATCTAAGAAGTTGGGAAGCCCAGCTCAGTGTACAAATTATCTTCATTAGGACATGAGTTCTAATGCCATCCTACCAAGCTAGGTCTAAAGTCCCTTCCATGCCACCATGCCCCACAACCTGGGAAAGACTCAACTCATCAGCATAGAACTGGAAAGCCCCAGATGTGGAGGGCTCCTAACGAGTTTGTTGGGAGATGTCCAAGTACGACCTTGATGGCAAGCATTGCTAAAGAGTCATTAAAATATCAACCTTCTTCTTCCCCTTTGAAGACTGAAAAGCTGAAAGAGGAAGCAAAGGGGGAAAGACAGACATAGAGCGTATTCCAGGACTCCCACATTTTCATAGACTTTTCACCTCTAAACTACAGTCTGCTGACCTCCTGTCTGTCTCCTGAAGGGCAGATCACTCTATCCTATTTTTTTTTAAAGAGAGAAGGACAGTGAGAGAAAGAGAGAGATTGAGTTTTTCACATGATTTTCCTTGCTCTGACACTTAGTTGTGTTTGTGGTGCTGGGCTTTGAACCCGTGTACTTGTGCATGCCGGGCAAGCACCATAACCCCCGAGCCACCACTCCAGCCCCTATCCTAATTTAATTCAAGAATTTATACTACTTTGACTAAGAGATATTTTTAAGAAATCTCATTAAAGTATAAAATTTTAGATGTGGCAAAGGCAATCAAGATCTATAGAAAACCAATGAACATGTTTGACTCAGAGGAAGAAAATGTCCTCTGCATTATCTATTATTAAACTTAATATGGGTTATAAATCCCTTCTCCGATCCTCATTCATTCTCTTCCTGGCCTCTTTACTCTTCTTGGGATTATGGGTCACTTACAGAGGCACTTCTCTACAATCCTAACATCAATATCTGAGAGGTTCAGGTTAGGGTAGAACAAAAAATCAAATTCAACTATTCAAGCACCAAATGCATAATGACTTTCTAACCAGAGTGCTCACCAGGTTCTGGGCTAAACATTCCCCGGAGAGAAGAATAGGTGAAAGTCACAGATAGCCAAACTGACTTAATCTCTAGATGAAATCAAGATTGGTCAGCTAAGATGGTTTTAATGAACACTAATTCTTATTTAGACCACCGAGACAGCACAATGCACCATTGTATATATAAGACACACATGAATCTGTCAGCTAAACAGACAATGTCTAAAGTAGTAGATACACTGTCTACATGACGTGCATCTTTGTTCATTTGTTTAGTCTACAGCAGGAAACCACTCTCTCACTTCAGTCCAACAGGGCAATGCTGAGATATTGTACAAATACAAGCAGTCTTCCTAGCTTCAGGAAATTTGAACTGAAGCATTGACTGGAAAGAGCCCACAGTCTACTTGCATGCAGAGTTCTTGCTGAAGCCCTCTTTCACATAGGATGAGCTCATATCCAAAATGTTTTGACTACACACGCATAAAGATTTGGCAAGGACCTGCAGGGAGGAGTGCCTGTCATGGGAAATGGGAGAAAAACAAGGCTGGCTAGCACCTTCTCTCAGCCTTCATGGGCCAGGATTTCTGTCAGTTCAAAAGCAAATAGAGGGGGCTGGAGAGGTGGCTCAGTGGTAGAGTGCTTGCCTGGCATGCACGAAGTCCCAGGTTCAATCCCCAGTACCACATACACAACTAAATAAAGGAAAAACAAAAACCAGAGGAAAAAAAATTAACTCTTTCTCTCTTTAAAAAAAAAGAAAAGAAAAAGCAAATAGAGAGTGTCTTCCCTCAATTCACCATAAATCCAAGGTTGCAGTAACGCAACAGTTACTTTTTCCTTGTCTTCCTACTGTAGCATGCCCACAAGAAGATACACAACAATACATTAATATATAAAGAGTATTAATACATCTATATAAAGAGTACAGTAGATAGACAATTCCAATATCTGTCTTGGTTATGTAAAGTCACAAATGTTTAAAATGCCCACCATTTTAGAGTTCACTCCATATAAGATATATTTTGTGTTAGTAAGTATGTTGAACACCTTTAAATGCTACACATTTTCCTAAAACATGGTCTTTGTGGGTTTCTGGGTAGTTAGCTTCAACACATCAGAATGTGTTCCCCTGAAACTTGGGTCCAGCAACAGACTTATTGATGGTTAGAAGAAAAAAAAAGTCCTCAGAAGGGACTATAAACATAACTTACATAAGAAGTTCTCACCTGCAAGAACGCAATCATTCTGTTTCTGTGTCTCAGTTGACCCAAGGGTGATTCAGTTTCAAAAACTAGAAAGGCAGCAAGAAATGGAGCACAGAGAATGCCTTGGTGAGCAGCGTAGTCTTTATTGTACTATTAGTGGGAACTCACTAAAGTTTTCAAAGTTTGAGAATATTAATCTAGCAAGAGTGGGGAAGACAGATTCAAAAGAGTAGACACGGTAGAGAGATGTAGAGAGCATATAGACATGGGTAATGTTAGTAAGAGTGGGAAAGAAGGAAAGATAAAAACGAGTAGTCAGGAGAAAAACTAACAAACCTTGAATATTGGTTTCTTGTCACTATAACAAAATACCTAAGGCTGTGTGCTTCCTCCCTTAACTCCAGCAGGAGAGAGCAGATTGTTTTAGAATGCCAGGCAAAAGCCCTGAGATCCACTCTAGTTGGATTTACTTAGTCACATATCTACTCAGAGCCAATCACAATGACTGGGGCGGTAAATATGCTGACCTGGGACTTATGTATTCCACCCCGTAGCCCCAGGTGGATCAGATTCCATAGAGCTATGGATCTTTAACCTGAAATGTGGGCTACAGGAAGAAAATAATAGAAGCTAGACAGTCAAACAACAAATGTCTATTACACCTTGTTTAGCATAATCTCTTCCTCTTTCCTATAACAAGTTTATGACTTTTATGTTAGATATAGTGATTAAATGGTTTGCCAAAAGTTTCAAAATCACAGCATACGGAATCAGAATTGCCACTCATCCCAAATATTGAGGAAAGGACCAATATTCGTTTGAAAGGGAAGGAAACATTTAAAAGGGAAAGAAAAATAGAATGAATGCATTCAAATTCTAGGGAAATGCAACCAAGGCTTTGTCCCTGAAATGTATTCTAGGCTACGTTCGTTTAAGTCAAGTGACATATGGGGTTGCTTGGTGTCAGGCTCTTCCCCCTCACTTCGACTGTGGGCTGGGTTGGTGGTCAATGGCCCTGCAAGATGAGGCTTTTGGTTGCTCTGGCATCAACAATGAGTGGTGTTCAAAGGAACATACTTTAATTTTGTAAGGACCATTTACCATAAACCCACAGCCAACATTATACTTAATGGAGAAAGACTAAACCATTCCCACTAAATTTGGGAACAAGACAAGCCTGTCCACTCTTACCACTCTTATTCAATATAGTCCTCAAACCCCTAGCCAGAGCTATCAGACAAGAAAAGGAAATCAAAGGAATTCAAATAGGAAAAGAAGAAGTTAAACTATCTCCATTTGCTGATGATATGATCCTATACCTGGAAGATCCAAAAAGCTCTATCAGAAGACTTCTAGAGCTTATAAATGAATTTAGCAAAGTGGCAGGTTACAAGACCAACATCCATAAATCAATAGCTTTCTTATATTCCAACAGCAATTCAGCCACAGAAGAAACCAGAAAATCTGTACCATTTACAGTAACTTCAAAAAGAATAAAATACTTGGGCATTAATCTAACAAGAGAAATAAAAGACCTCTACAATGAAAACTATTGAACGTTGAAGAAAGAAATTGAAGAAGACCTGAAAAGATGGAAAAACATTCCATGTTCTTGGTCAGACAGAATAAATATAATTAAAATGGCCATTCTGACAAAAAGCCCTGAACAGATTCAATGCAATCCCCATCAAGAAACCAATGACATTCTTCATGGATACAGAAGAAGCAATTCTCAAATTCATTTGTAATAACAAGAAACCCAGGATAGCCAAGACATTACTAAGCAAGAAAGAAGCAGCAGGAGGTGTCACAATACCTGATCCTAAATTATACTATAGGACTGTAGTAATAAAAACAGCATGGTAGTGGTATCAAAACAGACATGAAGAACAATGGAATAGAAGACACAGACAAACCCACAAATCTTTAACCATCTGATATTTAACAAAGAGGGCAAAAATATAACATGGAAAAAAGACAGCATGTTGAACAAATACCACTGGACAAACTGAACACCATTATGCAGACAATTGAAATTAGAACCATATCTCTCACCCTGAACAAAAAATTAAATCAAAATGGATCAAAGAATTAGGAATCAAACCAGCAACTACACAATTGCTAGAAGAAAAAAATAGGATCAGCACTCCATGACATCAGTGTAGTCACTTCCTTCCTCAACAAGACTTCCATAGCTCAAGAATTAAATCCAAGAATCAATGAGTGGGATGCCATTAAACTGAAATGCTCCTGCTCAGCTAAAGATTTAGTCAAAAGTATCAAGAGAGCTTACAGAATGGGAGAAAATCGTTACATGCTATGCCTCTGACAAGGGACTAATATCCAGAATATACAAAGAACTCAAAAAACTGAACACCAAAACCACAAATAATCCAATCAATAAAAGATATTTCTCAACAGAGGAAGTCCAGAAAGCCAATAAATATATGAGGAAATGTTCTACATCACTGGCAATCAGAGAAATGCAAATCAAAACTTCACTGAGATTCCACCTCACTCTAGTCAGAGTAGCAAAAATGAAGAAAAAGAACAATAACAGATGCTGGAAGGGTTGTGGGGAGAAAGGAACACTAACACACTGTTGGTGGGACTTCAAACTGGTACAGCCACTCTGGAAAACAGTGTAGAGACTCCTCAAAAAGGTAGGAATGGAACCATCTTACAACCTGGCACCAACATCCCACTCCTGGGTATTTTCCCAAAAGATCTAGAATTGGCACACCACAGAGACACAGCTACATTGATGTTTATAGCAGCTCAATTTACAATATCTAAACTATAGAATCAACCCAGATGCCACTCACTGGATGAATTGATCCAAAAACTGTGGCATAGGTATATGAGTTTTACTCTGCTATTAGAAAGAATGATATCATGGCTTTTGCAGCTAAACAGATGAAAATGGAAAAAAATCAGGCTGAGTGAAATATCCCAAACATAGAGACTTAAGGGCTAAGTGTTTTCTCTCGTGTGTAGAAGCTAGACTAAAACCTAAGATAGGATGAAAGTTAGCAAAGTTTAATCAGTAAACTCACCAAAGTTGCATTTACACATAAGCTAGGGGGAATCATAACTATGAAGGTGGGGGGAGAAAGGAGGGAGGGAGGGAGAGGTGGAAAGGAAAAGGTGGATTATTAGTATGGCTGGGTACACTTGACTCCCATGAGAAGCCAAACTATACTCAGGCAGGCAAACAAACTCAGGAATTTCAAAAATTAATATATATCTATTTGCGCTTTTCTATCTATAGCATGGGGATATTACAGAGGACACATGAGATCAGGGAATGGAGGAAGGAGGAGAGATCCTGGACTAGGATCAGGCTTAACTTGCTTTGTCAATATCTATGTATGCATGAATATGCAACAACGATTTCCTCTAATATGTAAGACTATGTTAAACCAATAAAAAAAAAGTGGTGTGACAAGGTTTGAAAAATCTTGGACAATCACTTTATTTTTTTTTTTTTTTAATTTTTTTATTTTTAAACAACCTTACACGATTTTAACAAAATAATATAAAATGTGTATAAAATGTGTAAATATTCTGGATATTGCAATTATCTCCAGGAGTGCCCCCCCCCTTGGACAATCACTTTAAAATGACTCCAAAATACCCAGTTTTGGTCTATTTTTTATACATTATACCATTATATGAAGAAATTTTTAACAACCACTGGTACGTGCTTCTGAGAAATACTTGACCACAGAACATCTTAGATTCAAAACACATTACTTTGTGGCAAGAAAGGCACCACCCAGCACACACCCATTCTAATGGTGAATGGACTTAATTTATGAATTCTAGACACTGCTTCACAATGCTATAAAGGCATTCATGGTCTTGTTAAAGTCCCCAAGGCTAAGACCACAAGTAGGAACTTTTGGAGTCTCCACAACAAAGCAATTTGAGCAATATTTCTAGATGCTGAGCTCTCTGGCTAGTTGAGGCAGATGATCATATGGCAGGAATGGTTTGTAAAGCACTCAGCCCTACCAGAGTATACAGTCAGCCAGAATCAGACTGGACACTGGATCTCAAAAGCTACTTTTCCATTTAACTATCGGCACTGCCCAGGTGGCCGAGGAGATCTAAGGAGGGAGATCTATATAAGACCAGGGTCACAGAACAGGGAGACAATAGACAGGCTGCTGTCAGCCCACCCACTCCAAGTCAAAGAAGCCAGTCTTCTATGGAGGAGGCACAGGTGGAAAGATGAAAAAAAAAAAAAAAGAAGTGGAAGAAGTGAGGCAGGAAGTACAGGATGTGGTCAAGTATCAGAGTAGAAGCAGCTGAAAAGAGGGAAGACAGAGGAGGGTAATGAGAAATAGGGATGTAGAATAACAGACCAGGACCAAGCAAGAAGAGCTAAGGAGACAAGGAGAGAAGGGACACCTGAAATTCAGAGAAGGAGAGGAGGAAAAAGAATAATACTGCAAGTTAAGAAAGGTAATGCAGGAAAAGGGAAAAGAGGTGGTAAAGCAATAAGAAAAATGGCAGTATCGATGAATGGTCATTGTCTCCTACCACTATGTAAATGCAAGGGTCAACAAAAATTTTCCATAAAGTGCCAGATAGTAAATATTTTGAGCTTTGTGGGTGGTATTGTCTTTGTTCAACTACTTGACTCTGGTGTTATAAAATGAAAAAAAAAAACAGATTATGAGTAAACAAATGAGTGTGACTGAGCTCCAATAAAACTATAGAAACAGATGGTGGACCAGATGTAGACCATGGGTCATAGTTTGCTGATCCCTGCTGTAATGCAAACTCCCTGCAGACAAGGGTGTTTCTTACATTTCTGTCATTCCTATAACATCTACCATAGACCTAGGCATGCAATGCCAGGAAGTTTTAGAACCATGTTGAAGAGCCATTTCATAGGCCAAAAAAAGTAGTCAAATGGCAGCAATTTTCAATGGCTTTCATGGTTCTTGACCTACAAAAATGGCAGTTTTCTGATTTAACCTCCCTGGTGCAAGACTGGCCATCTGATTCTCAATGGAAAGGTCACAGACAGAGGGAAGAAGAGAATATTCCATCCCAGAATAAATAAAGTCAACAAAGAGGCAAATGTTATTAGTATAGCCCAGACCAGCATGGACAGAGATGGACACCTACTGTCTTAGCTTGGGCTGCCATAACGAAACACAAGTGGATGGCTTAAACATCAGAAATTTATTTTCTCACATTTTTTGTCTTAGTCCATCAAGCAGCTACACCAACATGTGTTAGACTGGGTAGTTCATAAACAACAGAAATTGGTTACTTAAAGTTCTACAGAAGTACAAGATCAAGGTGATTGCAGATCTGGAATCTGGTGAGGACCCCATTGCTCACAGATGTGTCCTTATGTGGTGGAAGGACAAGCAGTCTCCTTCTATCTCTTTTACAAGGGCACTAATTCTTTAATGACGGTGGAGTTGTAATGACCAAATCATCTCCAAAAGGCCCCACCTTCTAATAGCATCACTTTGGTTGTTAGGTTTCAACATATGAACCTATGAGGGACACAAGCAGTAGAAGGTCAGGGTGAAGCAGAGTCAGTTATTGACGAGGACCCTCTTCCTGGCTTACAAACTTGTGCCTTCTCACTGTCTTCACATGAACTTTTCCTCTCTCTTCTTCTTATGAGGCCAATCCCAGCACAAGGGCCCCACCTTGCCAACCTCATCTAATCCCAAAAGCCCCATCTCCAAATCCATCAGGCTGGATGTGAGGGCTTCCACATAGGAATTTGAAGAGAGAGCACACATTCAGTCCCCAACACCTAAGAAGGGCTTTTCATTTATGTTCCTTTTAAACCTCTCTGTAAAGGAAGAACAAGGCAGTATGACTCCTTGGACTCCCTCTCCCAGAGAGATATTATAATAATGTACGTGGAAGAGAATCACCAATGGCGGATCCAGAATTTTACACTCAGTGCTTATTAAAGCTTTTAGATTGAGAGAGAGTTCTCCAACCAGTTCATGCAATAGCTCCATAGAACTTGGATCTGAGGCTGAGTACTGACCCCTGAGACCAGAACCCAACCAAATTTTCTGTCTGTTTAATTTATGCCCAGCCCTTTGCCTCCTAGAATACCTCAGGCTTGACTGCAAAGCCGACTTTTTCTCCAACTACTTTAGTTTCTGCTGCAGTTTGAATGTTGAATGCCCCCCAGTTATAGGCTTGGGCCCTAGAGGGCGCTGTTGAGAGGTGGGGAACTTGTGGAAAGTCCTCAGGTCACTAGAGGTGTTTCCCTGACAGAGATTGTGGGACCCAGGCCCCTTCCTATCTCTCTTTTGCTCCCTGGATCATGATGTAAACAAGTTCTGCCACACGTGCTTTGTCACACACTCCATGTTGTCCTGCCTCATCACAGACCCAAGGCAACAAGGTCAATCAGTCATGAACTGGAACTCCCCAAACCATGATCTCTTTATAAACTGCTCATCTCAAGTATTTTGTTATAGTAATGTGAAGCTGAGAAACAGTTTCCCAGAGGGGCCTCTGGTGCTTGGGAATAACTTCAGTGATGGCAAAGACTAGCCAAGCAGCATTCTCCAGGGTTTGGAGCACCCTGAAGTTCCAAGTCCAGTATCATAGACATAGGGGCTTATTCTGGCCCCAGAATTAGACCTCTGACAGTGGCCTCAATCCTCTTGTTCTTTCGTGGTTAGGGAGAACATTCTGTGGCCTCTGAGATGGGCAGTTGTTTGGTGAAGGTTTTCTGTTTGGGAAGCCAGAGCCACTATTCCATAGCCTCTGAGGCACAATGCAGAACATGTGGAATTGATTTTGTGGTCTGTTTGCTTTCATTTATTTTCATTTGGTACCTGGCACTGTAGCTATCTTTCCAAGTTTGTGTTGGCTCCTGCCTTCAACTGCTCTTTGGGCACCAGTGGTTCTCAAAGTTTTTCTTAAGCCATTTACCAGGGTAGTATAAGCTGATTTAAATTATCGGAGTGAAGAAATGGCCTTAAGGGCTAACCTCTTGAGATCACATGAGAGACAGCCACACGATCCCCTGTAGGTAAAGCTTGAAAGGCGCCAAATGCTCAGTGAGAAAGCTAAGTGGGTCTGGTGTGGTCAGCAACTTGGCATCCCAAGATGAGCATTCAGATTCTCCCATGCTGTTCTCCAAGTAAACGAAGCAAGGAAACTCCTTGGTAGGCATTTTACCTCTGTAGGGGGAAAAGTTCATTTGTATTGGGAAATGACTGTGTGGGCATGTGCAGATTCACTTTAAAACATTTCCCATAACTGCTGACAGCAGCAGCCCTCAGCTACCAAACACCCAGTCTCTCCCCGTCTTGAAATGACCTATCTGTTCCCTAGAGCAGCAGCCAACATGTTTCACAGAATGATCTCTGTCCTTGCTGGCCTGGCCTCTGCATTTCCTGACCCTCCCTATCTGGCCTCGTCTTCCCAGCCTCTCTGCAGCTGTCACGCGAAGTTACTCAACACTCAGGCGGGGTTCACCAGGGCCTCAGCAGCAGATCCCAAGGACTCAGCACTGCCACCTGGGGGCAAAGGAGGGGAAAGGACTCCTTGCCTACATCCTCAGCCTCAGGAGCCTTCGGACTGCCCCTGGCCCAGCACCCATGGCTGCTGTCTCTGGGTGAACCCTTCCCTCTCCCCATCCTCTGTGCCCACTACATGCCGTTTCTCTTCATGAGCAAATTCCACGGAGTGAGGTGGAGGGAATTCCACAACACAGACTTCACATGGTTGAGGAATATCACAATGCTTCACCTTTTCCTGTGCGCTGAGAGCGCAGATTGAAACCTATCAAACTAGCTCTTTTGTCTTTTCTCTGCTTTAATATTTTTTCTCCTTTGAGGCCTCAGTTCATAATGTTTGGTATGGTATGAAGAAACAAGCTTTATTTAAGACAGACTGAATTTACTAAATCTATCGAGCCTCTGTTTCCAGCCATGTAAAATAATGGTAAGACTGGACTGGGGATGTAGCTCAGTGGTAGAGCACTTGTGTGGCAATCGTAAGACCCTGGGTTTGAGCCCCAGCGCACACACAAAAAAACAAGGGATAGTACTATCTTACAGTCCACTTCCCCAGGACTATTATGAGAAGTAAATTAAGAAATATATGTAAAATCTCTAGCCTAGAATGTGATTCATAACTGTTGCTCAGTTTTAAAAACAACCCTCTGATCCCTACTAACCATGTTTACTGTAACTAGTCAATTACTTCTTAAATTCTTTTTGAATTATCCTATTTTATTTTTATGTCCCTGACTTTCATATGAATTTTCATTTCTGCATGACTTTTTCTTTGAAAGTTAATATATTTTTTATTTGTTCTACATGTCTTACATTTTGGAGGGAATCATGGTTACATATTCATGCATGCATGGATATTGACAAAGTAAGTTAAGGCCGATGTTAGTCTAGGATCTCCCCCCTTCATCCACTCCCCGTTCTCATGTCTCCTCTGCTTTACCCCCACGTTAAAGATAGAAATAAGCATATACATGTGTATTAAGTTTTGAGATTTCTGAGCTTCTCTGCCTGCCTGTATATAGTTGGGCTTCTCATGGGATTCGAGAGTTCCCAATTGCACTGATAACCCCCCTAATTCCTCCCTCCTCTCTGTGCCTCCCTCCCATCTCCCTCCACCTTCACAGTTATGGTTCCCTCTGCTTATGTGAAATTTTACCTATGTTGAGTTTATTTTTTGAGCTTAGGTAACTTTCAATCCATCTTACATTTTACTGTAGCTTCCACATATGAGAGAAAACATTCAGCCCTTAACCCTCTGAGTTTGGGATATTTCACTCAGCATAATTTTTTCCATCTCCATCCATTTGGCTGGAAATGCCATGATATCGTCCTCTCTAATAGCAGAGTAGAAATCCATTGTATTTATATACCACAGTCTTTGAATCCACTTGTCAAGTGAAGGGCATCTACATGACTTTTCATTCCCACAAATATGTGGTCACTAAATTTGCATGTCCTGTTGTGCAGGAGCGTGGTGCTGTAGTTTTGATATATCTGCCTGGTCCTTAAGCTCTGGTAAAGCAGAATGCCTTCTTCAGTAGTATTTTATTCTCATTAGTGGAACCATGCCGAGATTTTGCCGCTTAGGAAATGAAAGACAACTTCCCTCCTTAGGATACAGGACAAGCCATTGGACTGGAACACGCTGTGCCCTCCTTTCCCCCACCACTCTGGCCCTCCCTGCCTGATTATTAAACATGACCAGAAGCCAAGAACAGGTCCTTGTGCCCTCAGAGCAGATCCTGACAAGTCCCTGTGTTTATTCTCTCCTGCTTGTGCAGAGAGAAAAAAAAAAACACAAATCAAAACTTTAAAAAAAAGTTAGCATTGTTTAAAAAGAATATTTACAAACATAATACGCTTTTCTATATTTGCTTTTCTTTTTAATTACAACTACATTATATTTACTTACCACAATCTCTTAGCCTTTCATAACTCCAACTTGGTTGTATTATTGAGCCATGACTGTTTTTTTTTTTTTTTATTTGATGTTCACCATTTCACTGCAAACCTGGGCAAAGCCCCTTCAAACACTGCCTCTGATATTCTCAAATGCTCCTTGTTTTGGGGCCACAGCAACAAGATATTCAAGCCCTCTGAACTTGCTCCTGCCCCAAGACTGGAATCAAATGATTTTTGAGCAAATTTTGCTTGCTTTGAGACAAAAATGGTAGCAGAAAACTACAGTCCCAGCTTCACTCCTGGGCATCAGCAGTGAGGAGCAGGACTGGCCCTTTGGCCGCTGCCGCTGGGGTCCAGCGTATAAGAAGCCAAAAGAGGGTGTTTTAGGGTAAGAACTCCTGATGGTTTTGCTGATGTCGTTCCATCTCATCTTAACCAGCGGGGTCTCCTAGGAAAGGCACAATGTCAGTGGCTCTGCGGCACTCCTCAGTGCAGCGTTGCGTAGCCTTGCCCGGGCCCTAGAGAGGGGCACAGGGGCAGGCTCAGTGTCTGCAGAGCTGTATTTCCTTCTCTCAGGGCTCAAGTTTTCTTTCCAGTTTACTTTTTCACTTCTCCAAGTTCAGGCTTTGACTCTGAGCAGCCTCACTGTGCCCCAGTACAGCGCCAGCTGCCCAGTTTGTTAGGGACTAAGGGATTTTTGGGATGAAGACTTTTCAGTTGCCAAACCTAGACAGTCCATCTGGAAAAACGGGAATGTGACGGTCACCCCAGTACTCGTGAGCAAATGGCAGAACAGCTCGAGATTTCATCACTTCTGCCCCAACAGGAAAGAGGAGCCCAGTATCTTGTTCAGCAGAATATGGAGGACAGAAGAAAAATCTGTTTGGGATTCACATGTAAGACACCATTACCAGGCAGTTAAGAGTCACGCCGCAGTACAGACGGACTCTCCAGCACATACTGCCAAGGTACTTACACGCTGAGCTCTTTAGCTCGGTAAACACATCGCTGTGAACAATTTGCTCATTCAAAAATCCCTGGTCTTCTGGCTGCAAAGCCTGGTTTTTCTTCCCTTAGGAAGGTGGATAGACAGCGGATCTGAAATTCCACCAGCAGATGCTCCTGGAGTAGGGGCGGAGAGGGAAGCCTTCGCAAGTCCATATGCAGAAACTGGGTCTCACACCAGTGCTCACCGTTTAAATGAAGGTGTATTCACAAATACCCTCATGAATATTAGTTTTAAAACTATCTTATACTCAAACCCTTGGCTGCCCGAGAACTACATCCATTAACTCTGGACAGGTCCTGAGAGGACCAGAGGACAACTCCCAAGGCCTTGCTGGAAGCCAAGAAGGGAGACTTGGAGACAGCTAGAGTTGGATGAGACCCACCCACACATACACCCCAGATAATCTGGTCCAACATACTCTTAAAGTTAAGGCCTAGAAAGCTAGAAATATTCAAAACACATAGCTAACCATGGTTTAAATAGTTGGGACTTCAAACCAAATTCCCTGACTCATTCCACTAAATAAATCCTCTGCGTCCATGTATTGCTGCTCCGAACATACATCTCACCTTTCACAGAATTCCAAAGCAAGCTAGGCAAAGACAATTTGAAGAGCCAATGTCATTTATTTCCCTGGGCTTCTAGTCTCGCTGAGCATATTTTATCAGGGAAAGAGACCTGGGAGATGATTTGATCTGTTTTATGGCCCAGCAACACTCACACAGTTTCTGCTGAGTTTTTGCTCATTGACAGCACGGCCTTGACTTTGGCAAAAATTGCAGGCAAACGGAATGGATTCAATACTAGATTGCCTCCTTTCTTGTTCATTCATGCTTAAAGGCTTGCCACCATTTCAAGGGAGGAAATTCACGTCACAGAAGATAAACGAGCTGCCATTCTTTCTCAACACCGGACTTTCTCGCGTCTTGACTCTTCCTGCTCTTCCTACTCACTTACTTCACAACTTCATGTGGCCTCTTTACCATGCTTGGTAAAGTCTCAACTCTAACATTATTCCCACCAAAACTTCTCTTGTTGCCTCAATCAAAGCAGCTCAGGCTCGGCACAGTCTCAATTTGTGGGTAAAGAGTTGAATAGTATCTCCAGCCCAATTCATGTCCACCGGGCCTCTGAATGTGACCTTACTTGGGAATGGCATCTTCACAGATGTAATTAAGTAAAGATAGGCATGAAATCATCCCCAATGGGGAAAGTGGCAAATCCAAAGTGAGTGCCCTGTTCACCCTGCATAATACGCCTCCACTCTCCCTTGCCAGGCTCAGCTTGGACTGTCTGCCCTGACCAGCTGATCTCACTGAAAACTGATCTCCCTACCCTCCAATTGCAGCTTTCCTGGTCCCCACAACATGCTACTTCTTTCCCTGAGAAGCTCCTCCTCCTCCCACCTAAACTTTTCCAAATATTGCTCATCCTTCAAAGCAGGGCTCAAATCGCAAAAGTTTGCCTCTTTCATGGAGTCTGTGCTGCTGCATGCATTCAGGATACAATGTCACCTGAACCCTTGTGTTACCCTGGGGTGCGAGTGAGTGTGTGTGTGTGTGTGTGTGTGTGTGTGTAAGGTGCGAGTGAGTGTGTGTCTGTGTGTGTGTGTGTGTGTAAGGGGATCTCTAACCGGATTGTGTGCTCCTGGAGAACACTGCCAGGATTCCAAGTCACTGTTGTTTGTCTGCTTATTTGAGTTTTGTTGTTAGTGTTATTTTCTGATTTATCTTCCCAGGGCCTTGAGCCATATGTGGAATAAGTGACAATAGGTGGAATAAGTAACACATTGTCTGTGTCATGTAAAGAGATAAGAGGCACCAGTCCTCTCAGCCATGATGGTGAGGTCTCCATGTGACCCCAGGGTCAACATCTACCAAATGGTTTCAGAGGCAGAAGAGTGTGGGAAATGGCAGGTCTTTGTCCTCAGGCTGCTGAGATCACTTGTTTGAGGGACATAGGAGATGCCTCTTCAAGATTTCCAGAAATAACTGGGGAAACACTTGGAGATCCTGCACAGCCAGGTGAGGACGGTCAGAAAAACTTACCACCTTGCTTTGGGGTCACTGTTGCTGCCATTCTCTCCCCAGGAATTACTTCATGGTGTTGGTTGCGTAGAGTCACACTGAGCCCAAACCGTGTGGCACTGAAATCATGCTCTGGAACAGGAAGCGCCCATTTTTGCACACTCACCCTTGTGTCACTGCTGAACTAATGCTTCCAAACAGAGCTACCCTGGTCTCCTGAAGACTCAGGGATTTTATTGCAGAAATACAATTTCCTTCTATGAGCAGGTCCAGGATCCTGAGGACTCAGCCTGAGCCATCTAGCGTTGGCTCCAGGATGAAATTTGATCCAGGCCCTTAAGTGTTCTCCATTCCTCTTCCTGCCCCTCCAAATTTCTATTGTTTAAGCCACCCAGTCTGTGATACTTTGTTATGGCAGTCTTAGCAAACTTAGAGATGTGGACAGATGATAGATGATAGATAGATGATGATAGCTAGACAGATGACAGATACATAGATAGATGACAGATATAGATAGGTAGATAGATAGATGATAGATGATAGATAGATATAGATAGATAGATAATCTGAACTAATAGACCTGTTGCATCAAGATTCTGTTGCCCGTGAGGCTGGAGATGTAGCTTGCCTAACATGTGTGAGGAGGCACAAGGTTTGATCTCCAGAACACACACACACACAAATTCTGGTGCTCTAAGTGCACAAACCATTAAACAGCCGTCCTGCAGAGTCAGCGGTTGCTGTGTGTGAGTGCTGTGTACCTTATAAAGATTTTGGTTGTATCTTAAAGTGTAACGAGGTGGCTAAGAACACTAAATCCCCACTTCTCAAGCCACATATTGTTTCCACAGGCTTATGAGAAAATTACGAGGAGAATCCAGAGCGACGTAAATCTTCATTGCCCACTAACTGCACCTTGGCTCTTAGCCTGGGCCCTGCTGATCTGGGCTAGACACATGGACAGGAAGGACTTCTATATTTCACAAAAGACCTGAGCACACCAGGCCAACAATAGCAGAGTAGCCAACTTCACTCCTTCCCTAAGGCTCACACTTTCACTCAGGGACTTTAGTAAGTCAGAAAAGAAGGGGAATAAGATCCCAACAATCAAGAAGAACCCGAGTTTTTCTCCCTGGGGGTGGGGACTGCTGACATGAGCATATACTGGGTCATATACTCTTTCTCCTTGGACTGGCACAAGCCATCTGTTTTAGTTAACTTTTTGTCACTATGACCAAAAGACCTGACTAGAACAGCTTAGAAGAGGAAAAGGTCACTTTGGCTCACAGTTTCAGAATCGGTCCATGGTTAGCTGACTCCATTGCTCTGGGCCAGAGCTGAAGCAGAACATCAAGGCGGAAGGGCATGGCACAGGGGAGCTGCTCAGAACACAACAGACAGGAAGCTGAGAGAGAGAGAGCCCTGCTTGCCAGGGACACAATATAAACACCAAAATCACACCCTCGATGATGGACTTCCTTCAGCCACACCCTTCCTGTCAGTAGTCACCCCCTAGCGCAATAGTCCTTTCAAATTATTGATCCACCAAATTAATCAATACACTGATTAGGTCACAGCTCTCATAATCTAATCCTATCACCTCTGAGCATTCCTGCATTGTCTCACATATAAGCTTTTGGGGGACACCTCATTTCCAAACCATAACACCATCCTTCCCTGAATCCTATAGTGTTGCTCCTTTAACTAGCCAGAACAGGGCCCTCCTGTGGGTGAGACAGACCCAGGCCTTCTGTACTGCTCCAGAGGCCTGGGGAGCAGCATTCCAAATGGGAGGAAAAGGATGTAAGAAGGAAAAAACAATAGTCAATTCCATAAATATGCAAACTCTGCCCAAATCTTCCCTGCATATCAATAGTTCCCTCTTCCTAAATGTGGGCCACCCTCTATTGCCCCAAACACACAACTGGGGAGCTGCTTTAAGTGGGGGCGGCAGGGGTCACCTGGAAAAGGTACTTATTTATGAATGCAAATATGAGGTCATAAGTTCCACTACCAGTGTAGCATCAATAGCTTCCAGCCCAATGCCACCCACAGTAGGAGTGGAATAAATGAGGGAGGGAGGAAGAAACAGAGGGGGAGGAAGAAAAGAGAAGGGGAAGGAAGGGAGGGGGCTCCATAAGAATTTCATCTGGAGATTTCTTACCTCTTCAAGGAAGAATTGTTTGGATGTTTATTGGCTATATATCTTGAACTCTCCATCTGACAACTACCACATATTTATAGTGTGACCCACCCAACAGAAATCAGCGTACATTTTCAGTGAGTCATTTTGCAAAGCCAAGAATAAATCAGATCTCAGAAGTGAGGGGCTCTCAGAAACGGCCATACTGTTACATCACCAGGAAGGGTAGCTCTTTCTCAGCAGCATCCTCGGGTCTCTGACATTGTGAGCCCTCATTTGCCAGACAATCACTGGAGGGGCTTTCCCAAGTGTTACTTTCATAAATGGTCAGATTAATATAGGGGCTTTTTCTTGCATATTCTTGGAAAAAGTTTGCCCCAGTGTGGAACACCCGACCTCTGCTACCTACAAGTAAGCAGAAGGTCTTCCTCTGACCTGTTTGTTGATCCTTAGCCTTCGATTCCACCTCGTCTGGAGCAAAAGGCATTGTACACTGTGTTTTTATTTTTTTCTATAAAAAGCAGGTTGTGAGATTGGCCCTACATTTTGCTTTCAGGTTCTTGCATCTTTCTTACGCTTTTACCCCAGTATGCACTTCTTTTCATTCCTGTACCTCCAGGCTGTGAGGATTTTACCAGTGCATTGCTGTAACCTTGGAGGATCAGCTTCCTACCGCACCCACAGCCACAGTGGTCCACCAGTTTCAGCAACTGTAGATTTCCATCAGCAGTCAAGATTTTGCAAACTCAAGTGCGAGGGGCCTTCAAGCATCCTCCAGGCTCGATGCTTTCTCCTTAGAGGACCCATGAGCCACCCCAGATAGCTGACTTTCAAAATCATCCCTTTTCTTTTCCAGCCAACTATCTTTGAAATAAAAAGAAGAGGTCCCTTTGAAAGTACCCGTTTATTTCCCAAATAATTCTGTTTAATGAATTCCTTATTAGGCCAAAGCCAATGCCCTAAAATATCTGCCAAGCATGTCATTCTGCACAAAGGGGTCTGCCAATAGCTGGTAGCTGGTGTGAGGAAAGGACATGTGAAAGAGTTGGGTGAGGAGTTTCCCATCCTCGCCGGAGGTCCACCACTGTCTCGCTGTTTGCAGATTTGGGCTGAGCTATGCATCACATTGTTCATGTAAAGAAAAAGCGACTGTTCTCCCTGAGTGCCCCTTCCCTGCTCCAAATGTCTGTGATCAACAGTCCCAAGACTCTAATTGCCACAGCCTATTAGAAATAATGAGACTTACATGGCAGAAGCCAAGGGTAAAAGCGACGTCTCACAACAAGAAAGGCTGATACCAGCATACACTGCTCGAGAGTGCAGAGGGCACTTCAACTTGTGGCTCATTACTCGGGCCGACCCACGGGGACAGCATCAGTGCGCAGAGAGGCTTTCTCAGGATGTGGCAGCGAGTTACAAAAGATAAGAACCAGCCTGCGGAATGCGCTCAACTAATGAGAGCTGGAAATTGTTTGAAATATCTCGATGACCTCACAGACAAGGGTGCTGATTAAGATGGCTACATGAGGCTCCTTTCTTGTCTGTCAGCCCACTGAGAAGCTTTGGTGAGATGCGCCTAACAGGCCGGGAAGGTGTCTCCATCTTCTCTGACATGGTCGTGCTTTGGGCAAAACAAACGTGAAAAGTAAGTCCAAACTGACACATGGGTTTGAATTCAGTTTTCAGGCACATGTCTTAGGCTAGAGCACTGGGGGGCCCTGAGCTATGATTCCTCCATGGCAAAGGGCGTTTGTGAGGACTTGCGTGACTAATCGCATGACTGCGCTGGGGGTGAGCCAACGGCAAATTGAGGTCTTGAACACTTGACAAAACAACCCTACTGTTCTGTGGGCGAAACTCTATAGAGCTTCATGTGTAATTAAAGGAAAGTTTCACAAGAGTCTACACCTCGATCACTCAACGCTGATATGGGACACAAAGGAAGGATGTTTTGTCGCATCAGAATATATCCATGAAACAATGTAGGAATTTTCTAAGTTTTCCAAGAGGGAGATGTTCACAGAAGAAGCCCTGGTGTTCTCTTGACCTTCATTTAGTGTCTGGGACTCTGAAAAGAGACCACCATTATGGATGACCTGCTTGTAGCTCAGAGTAGAGATGAGTGAGAACACATCTCGCGCTGCTTAATTCCTCTCCAGCAAAACCAGAAGTCAACACCTGCCCATTTGCCACCTCACTTACCATTCCAAGGATCACCCACATCTTGCAAAAACAGTCAGATCTCCAGGTTACAAAGAACTATAGCAAACAAGGCCCTACAAGCGTCTATATGGAGACATGTAAAGAACTTTCTTATCTTTTTAATTAGTTAAATTCTTTATCAATTGCTACAAAAATAGTCTTATCAATTGCTATTTTTGCATCAATTCCTACAAAAACAGTCTTATCACTGTATAAAACATGATTATATAAGGATTTTTCATGAGACTTAGGGAAACTTTTTTCCAAGTTTTTCTAATTAGTTGTACTACTTAGTGATTGCTTTGTAACAAATTAGCACAAAATATAGCCGTTTAAACAATAAACATTTCTTATCATACATAATTTCTGTGCAACTGCAAGAGGCTGCATTCAAGATGTTGATCTGAGCTGTGATATCGGAAGTCTGGTCTGGAGCAGAGGATTTCTTCCAAAGGAGTTCACTCCCATGTATCACTTCTGATACAATTAGTGCTGATTGAGCATCCTCACAATGTGGCTGCTAGCTCACCCCAGAACAATAATGCAGGGGACAAACAGAAACGACAATGTCTTTTACAATCTAGCCTCATGTCATGCACCACCGTATCCATAATGTTCTATTGAGTACACAGATCAGCCCTATTGGAGGTGGGAAGGACCAGCCAGGGCTATGAATACCAGAAGACAAGAACCCCTGTGAACTGTCTCAGAGGCTGGTTACCCCACAATTTTAAAAAAATTAAAAGTATATCAACCTAATTAAGAAACATAAAAAATATGACTATTGATACGGTCAACCAGAAGTCTGCAAGTGAAACAACAATGAAAAAATATTCCATGATAAAAGCTGCAAAAAAAAAATACTCTTTCAAACTAGATTTTTCTTGATATTTGCTCATAAATTGTGCCTCTAAGGCCAAATTGAAGAATTTGAATGAATTGAAATTGAAAGAAATGAATTAAGAGATTGTTCAAGAGAAGGCAATTTTGGTAGATAAACCAGGGTTTTTAACTCACTCTCTTTTGACCTCAAGAATAGGATTTCCAGCCTAAACCATCTGATAAACTGCAGATTCTCCCTTTACATTGGAGTGGCCTACAATCATTCACCAACATGCCAGGTCTAGGGAATTCAGGAGTAATAAGGTGGATAAGGTGGAGCTGGGTGTGGTGGTGCACACCTGCAATTTCAGCAACTTGGGAGGCTGAGACAGGAGGATCACAAGTTTGAGGTCAGTCTCAGCAACTTAGCAAGGCCAAAAGCAACTTAGTGAGACCCTGTCTCAAAATAAAATTAAAAAATAAAAATAAAAAACACTGGGGATGTGACTCAGGGGTTAAGCACCCCTGGATTCAATCTCCAGTACCAAAAAAAAAGAAAGAAAGAAAAGAGAAGAAAAAGTAACAAAGTGGAGGAAACTCTAATCTACTTATTTGTGAATCCATTTTATGGAGAAACTCACTTCTTTAGAGAAACGGACTTGCTAAGAACATTTGGGAAAAGTGAATCCCTGTGAGGAAAGGTGTGGTCAAGGCTGACAAATAGTCTATACATCAGTTGACCAATTTTAAAATCCATTTTTATTTAAGCACTTCATGGTCTAGTTTTGTGAATCAACTTTTCTTGTTTGTCTATAGAATGTGAGGTAGATTGTTCACCTTCTTAGTTTCATATTACCACAAAATGTGATATAGAATTTATATTTAATAACTTTTATCTGGATAAGAACAATAATTTTCTTAGACCTCCTTTTCTTTTGTTCAATTTTCATCATCAACACTAGAAATTAGTTTTCATTTCTAGACCGTTTTTCATTTTAAAAATATAGTTCTCGTTATTTCATAAGGAGTTAACGAATGCATACAAATGAGTAAAGAATCCTAAGACAGACTTAAGATGTGAATTCAGGCTGCTGAATTGGGCTCGCTCACAACTTCATAGAATTTAAGACTCAAAGCAGAAACACAAATTATTCGATGTCTTCAGAATCACGTGTGAATGAATCAGAGTCACAGATATTAAATCCACATGCCAAAGGCTGCTCACTGTATATCTTCTAAATATAAGTAGAGCTATTTATTCACAAGTAGCAATTTAACCACCATTACATGTTCATTTAGGGCTGGAGTGGTGGCTCAGCAGTTGGAGCACTTGCCTGGGATGTATGAGGACCTAGGTTCAAACCCAGCACCACATACGCAACTAGGTGTCAGAGAAACAAAGGCCAGATGAAAAGGGAAATAATAAATTGATTCTCTCTTTATCTCTCTCTCTCTCTTCTTCTCTCTCTTAACAAAGTGTTCTATTAATAGATCTGAGTATATAATTTTCTTTAAAGAGAGAACCAGAGAAAGAGAGAGGGAGAGAGGAAAGAGAGAATCAACTTTATTTACTTTTTAATCTGGCCTTTGTTTCTCCGACATTTAGTTGTGTATGTTGTGCTGGGGTTTGAACATGGGTCTTTGCACATACCAGGCAAAGTCTCCAACCACTCTAGCCTGATCTGTGTATATTTTAAAGAGCTAAAAACTATGTACAAACAGCCACAATATATATCAATCTCTTCTTTCATCAAAATATTTGAAATCACAGTTATCTAATTAGTGATATAGTTGTGATTTTAATAGCAGTGTCCCCAGCACAACTGATTGAAATACGAAAACTAAGAAAAAGGTACATTTGGAAAGGCAGTCAGCTTAACATTAATCGTTTAGGTTTGAGGAGCTTGTATACGAGCAGGTGGAGATATTCCACAGGGAGAAATCAATAGGGACCCAGAATTAGCTCAGACAATGGGTTGATAATGGAGATAAGATATGAGTGGTGGGGAGATAGTGGAAGGAGTAAAACAGAAGTTACAGGTAAATCCACAAACAGATTAGGGCCCAGCAAGAAGTCTAAAAAGCCAGAAATCAAACCCAGATCTACTAGATACCAAAACTTATATATTCCTACTCTTTGGAATGGCGTCCAAGAAAGCTTATATCTGGGTCATTTTCACAGATAGATACCAAGAATTTAGATTTCAATCTATTTCTCTTTGTAATATGATAAACAAACCCAAGAAGTTACTAGTTCTTTCACTGTATGTAAAGTCTTGTCAAAAACAAACAGGCTTGTTTGTGAGAATGGATTACCGCATAGAACAACAACAAAAAAAACAAAAAAACAAAAAAAACCAGAATCCAGGTGGCTTAACATACTAAATTTTTATTTCTGCCTCACATGGAGTTCAGTGTGGAGGTCCCTGGTAGAGTAGCTCTCCTATTCTCCAAGCAGTGACTTGAGGATCCAGGGCCATTCCATTCTTGAGGTGTCACCATCTTCAACTCTCAAGGTCAGTATGAAAGGTAAGAAAGCCCAGCCTGTAGGTGATAGGGACTGCTAAATGTAATTTCTGGACAGATAGGGGAAGAAAAGTCTTCTTAATAAAGTTTTTTATAATTAAATTAAAATTTTTAGCTGATTGAATTTCATCAAAATTTAAAATGTTTTCTTTTTAAAAGTCACCAACCAGGGCGGGTCTGGTAGCTCCTTGGTAAAGTGTGAGGCACTGGATTTGATCCTCAGCACCACATAAAAATAAAAATAAATAAAATAAAAATATTGTATCCATCTACAAATAAAAGAGTTGTTTTCAAAAAGAAATATCCTGGGGGTGGTCTTGGGGGGTAAATCTAATATTCAGAACTTATGTATATTATATTTTTTGTTAGCATATTTGATTGTTCAACAAATAAATTTCTTAATAATAATAATAATAATAATAAATAAAAGTAAAAAAGAAATATCCTTAAAAGTTACCAATCAGAAAACAAAAAATAGTTTAATGATATTCACATTTATCTGATAAAGGAATTATATCCAAAATAGAGAACTCTTAGAACTCAATGCAATATGAACTTTATCAAAAGAAGAGATTGTCAATAAACATGCGAAAATGTTCAACATCAGCAGTCACGAGTTATGATGCACGTGTTCAATGCAAACTAAAACCACAATGAGAAACACTGCACCCCCATGACGCTGGCTACGATTTCAAAGACTACGTCCCAAGTATTTGTAAGTATGTGGAGGAACTGGAGCTCTTATATACTGATGTACAGAAGATAAAGCAATTCAACCACCACCAAAACAAGTTGATAGTTTCTTAAAAAGTTAAGGATACAACTACCATGCAACCCATCATTTTACTCCTTACCTTTTAAAAAAGAAAAAACAAAAACAAAGACAACACACACACATTTACATATCCATACAAAGATTATGCATGAATGTTCTTTGCAGCTTTATTCGCAGCAGCCAAAACTTGAACACAATCCCAATATCCATCAGCCAACGAATGGATAAATAATTGTTGTATATCCTCATGATGAGACACTATTGTCCCACTAAAGTGATGAGCTATTGATATTCCTAATGTGGCCGAATCTCAACGTCCTTATGCTAACTGAAAGAAAGCAGGCAAAAACTGGTAATATAGAGTTCAGTGATTCCATTCCTCAGCACACCCAAGAGAATGGGATATGCCCACCAAATATACTTACACGAGAGTGTTCAAAGCAGGATTATTCATGTCAATCCTAAGCCAGAAACCATTCAACATGCCCTTCAGTAACAGAGTGGATCTTTTTAACTTGTGCTATTTCCCCTAAGAGAATATTGTGCAGCATTGAAAACAAAGTACCTCTACACGTAATAACTTGGAATATGGTAAACATGATGTCAAATGAAAAAAAAGGTCACAATAAGCACATAAATAAGATTCCATTTATCTGAATTTCAAAAATAGGAAAAACTTCTCTGTGGTGTTAGGAATTATAATAGTGCTGTCTCTGGGGTGTGGTGTGCATGAGAAGCAGACAGGAGGGGTGTGTCCGGGGTGTTGATAATGTTGTTTCTTGATCTTGGTGGTGGTTGCAAGAGTGTTTTCCCTGTATGAAAAATCTTCAAACTGTATACTTAGGAGTTGATGCATTTTTCTGCATGTCTTTTTTAATTTTAATTTTTAATTGACATAATAGTTGCACATATGTACAGTATAACAATTTGATACATGTATACAAGGTGTAATGATCAAAACAGGATAATTAATATTTCCACATCCTCAAATAGCATCATTTCTATATTTGGGAAACTTCAGACTCTTCTAGTTACTTTGAAATATCTTATAAATTATTATAGACTATAATTGCCTTATATTGTAGAGCATGAGAACTAATTCCTCCTATAGAAGTTTATTTTGGCAGCCATATGTAACCTCTCTCTATTCTGTTTCTTGTCCTCTTCCTAGTCTCCAGTGACCACTATTCTTTTCTCTTATTCTATTGGATAAACTTCCAAAAATGAGTGAGAACATGCACTATTTCTCATTCTGTGACTAGTTTATGTCATTTAAAATGATGCCTCCAGTTCCATTCATGTTTCCATACATGTCAAGATTTCATTCTTGCCTTGGCTTAGTAAGATTCTATTATGTATACATACCACATCTTCTTTATCCATTGAAAATAGCACTGCAATAAATACAGAAGTGCAGGTATGTCTTTGAAGTACCAACTTCATTTCTGTGGTTTGTTAATAAAAAGTATGTCCCTGTAAAAGCAAGCTTTGGGGTTAGATGATGCAGTCATAATTGCATGGCGGTGTTCAACAGGCAGGAAGAAAAGTGGGTGTGTGTTAGTAGATACCAGACTGTTAAGTAGAGAGAAATATGTGTGTGTGTCATTCATTACAACAGTCATAGATGATGAAAAAAGAAAAGGAAAGAGAAAGTTAAAGAATTTTGGGGAAATTTTACCTATGGGTGTTGAAAGAAGAAACAAAGAAATAGGAAAGAACCAAACAACACATCGAAGCCGAGACAGAAGAATGCTTTAAAGAGGGGAGGGGCAGCTAATCAGCAACAGCCAATGCTACACAGTGATTAAGAGGGTGGGCTTCAGAGCCAGCGTTTCTAGGTTCAAATCCTTCATTTTCTCATTGGTGAAATGAGGCTACTAATGGCCCCCACCTCCTAAGGTTACTTCATTAGAACAGTGGCTAGTCTATGATCTAGAGAGCCCTAAGAGGGGTAGTTAGAAGCCATGTTACAAAGGAGAAAGTAGATGCAAAAGGAACAAACCAAAGAGGGCCCCCCAGCAACCCCTCCCCAGTACCCAGTGTGCGCACGTGTGTCCTCCAGCTTTCTAATAGGATGCCAAGAGTATGGACACCCTTTCTAATTCCCGAATATTCGCTTGCAAAGGCAACAAGTAGGCGAGGGTCCGCCTTAGGCAGGGCCCCCGGGACGTGTGACCCAGAAAGAAACACTAGTGTTCTCAGCTGTCTGAGAAGTCTGAACACAGACGTATATCCACCTTGTAGAAATAATTTGTGGGGTGAACTCTTGTTTCTCAGATTAAGAAGTTTCTCCAATAAAATACATCCCAGGAAAAACAGAGAAGGAGTCATCTTAGGCAAATGTCCTCAGAAGCCCAACTCAACAATTCAATCCAAAGTTTCCCTAGCCAATGGTGCCATTGGTAAGCGAAACTCATAGGCGGTAACTATTTCCCTTGCCCTAACCTTCCTAAGAGTCCCAAGAGGCATCTCAGTCAGCTGTATCCATTCCTTCAAAAATGCATCTTCGAACTAGATTCACTGAAATTCTTTGGTGCCTCTGCTTCCTGTAAGCAACATATGTTTCTTCCAGCATGAATATAGGCTCATTAAAATTTATCCGATTCATTGAAATTTTCACATTGCTCAGGAGGTGCTTGTTCTAATTCCAAGGGGAAAAATTATAAAAACTAGATTGAGCATCTGTATCCTATACGGTAACTATAGATCCAAAGAAGCCAAAACATAGGTTGATTAACCAAAATGGTATGCCCTCTGTGACGGGCATCACTGTATCTTTGGAAATCGTGCTGTGGCAGGAACTGGGGTAAGTGCAATAACACATGCTTTTGTGTGAATTGAGCCATCCAGGTTTCAAGTGAGGACAAGACTGGACCACAGATAACCAATGCAAAATTGAAAAGATGTGTTACGAAGAAATTCCTGCAGATGGAGGCCACTGCTCCATCCCAGCAGTCATGAGGAGCCACTTCCACCAGATTTCAGCTTTTACTGGTGTTTTATCCCACCCTTAATGCCTTACTGTGAACAAGACAAATCAAGAGTCATGGTACTTTAAAAAAAAAAAAAAAAGTCATGATCCTGTTTCAAAGATGGCGGGGGCCCAATTCTCTGCCTCTGTAAAATGCCAAATTACTGCAAGGTGGAGGTTTTCAGAGAGGCTCCTAATCAGTGAGAATCATGCTGCCACAACTAAAGATGCCAGGGGCATGTGTATCACTTTTCTTGTTTTTAAGAGAGAGGCAGAAAGTGAGAGAGAGAGAAAGAGACAATCAATTTTATTTATTTTTTCATCTGGCCTTTGTTTCTCCCACACTTAGCTGTGTATGTGGTGCTGGGGTTTGAACCCCGGTCCTTACACATGCCAGGCAAGTGCTCCAACCACTGAGCCACTGCTCCAGCCCAGTGTATTAGTTGTTTTGTTTTGTTTTGTTTAAAAGAGAGAGGGACAGTGAGTGAGAGTGAGAAAGAGAGAATCAATTTTATTTAGTTTTTCATGCGGCTTTTGTTGCTCCAAAACTTCATTGTGTACATGGTGCTGAGGTTTGAACTTGCATCCTCATGTATGCCTGGCAAGTGCTCCAACCACTGAGCCACTGCTCCAGCCCTGTGTGTCACTTTTTTATGATTATTTTTGATAAAGGAAAATCCAGGATCAGGTGCTTTGCCACTGTCAGAACCCTCCGCAGCAACAGGAGGGGTGAGGTGTGTGCTGGTGGCAACCGTGGGGGAAATACATCTTCTCCTGGATGCAGGTGTAGGGTGGGCATCTTCTTTGGGAGCAGGCTTGGAAGAATTGCCTCGCAGGCTCTGGGTGCAGTCATGCCCGGTGTCCGTGTGGCTGTCACTGAAGGCCTTCTGAGTGCCTCCCAGATGAAGTCCCAGCTGGAGACCAGAGCTGTTTTTTTAACCCTAACAAGATCTGTCATTAAACGTTTACTGGAGTCTAATTCTGCCTCTTTCCCTGCAGGCCTCGCTAGTGGTGGTCAAAGGTCATGTCAGCCTTCAATACAGGCTCCTGGGGCCCTGGCTTTTGTTCTCCAGGCCCCAAAGTGGTTAGGAGGAAACAGCCTATTGGCCTTTGGAAAGCACACAAGAAACCAGCAAACCGTGGTTCTTTAACGAATGGGCCCTTTTGCGGCCAGCCGGCTACAACCACTTACGATATTTACAGCTTTCTGTCCGCACAGATTAAACACAGGGAACAAAAAAAATGGACTCCTTTGTCTGGTAAACTTATGTCATTCTTTGTTAAGACAAATTGAGAACAAACTTAGGTTTCATTGGGAAACAATTTTTTCTTGTAGGACAGTCTTGGATGAGCTTGGGAGCATTTCTGGGGGCAGGACCTCTTGTAGAATATTAGTTTCAAGTAAAGCGCTCTCTGATAACTTCATAAACACTTTAGCTGTATTGTTTTCTAGCAACAGAATATATTTTTGCCAGTGGCGATATTTCTCACTCCTCCATGGGCAATTAGTACTGTAAATACATAGCTTGTAGATGCGGTCCTCAGTGAAGACTCAACACCAAAACCACAAGATCTTGGCAGCCCAAGTTATCACTTTTCTGTTTGAAATGTAGACATTTTTCTAAAGATACAACAGTGCTTTGGATACTGAGGTCAGGGAAAGAGTTATGTTCATTGTCTCTGCAATTTGAGAATTCACTGTCGAAAGGCAGTGAATTTGGGCAGGGAAACCCTAATTACAAAGACTGCACTACGCACCAATCCAGTGTGCTGATTTAAACCCAGTAGTGCTAAGATTCAGACCAAGTGGAAGACAGAGCTCGGCCTGAGCAGCAACTCCACCTGTGCAAGTCTATCTCAACCCTACTGCTCCCATCTGGGCGTGTCCCCTGGAGACTCACTGTAGAACACAGCTCAGGAACCACAGACCTGTCGAGTGTGTCCGGAATTACTTGCCTGAAGTCCTAGGTGCCTAATGGACCTCTGCAATTTGAGGAAGCTCCATGGTCTCACTGTTTGACTTTTACATCTAGTAAATGCGACTCCCTTATTCCACCTGCCCAAAAGAGCTATGAGGATCAGGGTTTGGAGAGGTGGCTCAGCAGTAGAGCATTTGCCTGGCACGTGCAAGGACCTGGGTTCAATTCCCAGAACCACAAACACAACTAAGTGGAGGAAAAACAAAAATCAGATGAAAAATTAAAATAAATACTCTCTACCTCTCTCTCTCTCTCTCTCTCTCTCAAAAAACAAAAACAAAAACTATGAGAATCAATGCAGAATAGAGAAGGAAGTGTGGTAATACGTCCACGATACTCCACCCCCCATTATGTGTGGTTACTGATGATAATGGTTGCTATTTTACAAAATAACTATTCAATTCACACATCATACGATTCACCCATTCTAAGTGCACATTTCAGTGGTGTCAGTTCCTGCAGAGTCATGCAGCCACCACAATCAATGTTAGAATGTTTCTGTCATCCTCAGAAGAAAGCCCACAGTCATTAGCAGTCACACCCCAGTCTTTCCCACCCCACACCCAGACCTAAGTAACCACCCGCTGTTGTATATCTGCATTGCTTCGCTTATTCTAAGCATTTCATATAAATGAAATCAATGATATATGGTCCTTTGTGATGAATAGTTTTCACTTAGCATAATGTTTTCAAAGTCCTTCACTACTTCATTTCTTTTTATTACAGAATAATATTCCATTACTTGGATATACCATATTGTATTTATCCATTCATCAATTGAGAGATATTTGAGTTGTTTCCAACCTTTGGTGATGAATCATGGGGTTGTGAACCTTCATATTCAAGATTTTTGGGGTTCTTTGTTTTTTTGTTTTTATGGACACATTTTAATTTCTCTTGAGTATATGCCTAGGAGTAGAACTGTTGGGTCTCATGGCAATTCAAAGTAACCTTTTGATTGTTGGGGGGCTGTATTGTCCCCCCCGGGAGCCGATCAGGAGGAGGGTGAGTGCCGACGGCTGGAACCTGGGTCCCCCTCGTCCGGGGACCCCTTCCCTCCCAGCCGGGGAAACGAGGCAACCACACGCAGCTGATGGCAGCTCAGAATCCGTTTATTCTTAAGGCACACGGGTTTTTATATATGGAGGAGGGGAGACAGCCAAGGAATCAATAATCCTTCTAAGGGAGTTGCCAGGGGTTATGCAGATTTTGAGTACAGACAAACAACTAG
>PVKS010009840.1:0-62424 GCA_004027875.1 Aplodontia rufa
ATGCATAAATGGACATATAGACCAAAGGAAGCAACTGTGTTCAGAAAGGCATCTAATATGCAGGGTATGTGGTGGTAACTGAGGACAAAACCTTGGAGGCAGAGGCCCTACCCACTGGGACTTCATCACGGATTGAAAAGATTGCTTTGATTCAGGCACTTCAAAGGTCTCAAGAAAAGAGTCACAGATTCGCCACTCTATATGTACCAGGGCCACATAATGGAATGAACATCAAGTGCCGGGACCTCATTTTAGAACTGCTGGGAGCAGTCTGGCTTCCCCACAAGATGGCAGTAGTGCACTGTCCAGTATGTCAAAATGGATTTAGCTCCTCTGCCCAAGGAAACCAAAGAGCAGACCGGGAGGCAAGCAAGCAGTTCTAGAAGAAGAGGATAACAGAATAAGTTCATATTATGTTTTTTATTTTTATTCGATAAACATGGTCTTACAACCAGGAGGGGTTCATTGTCAAACAATCAAGAATAAGAGTGTAACAACAGAGCAAGCCAATATTGGTGGCAGACCATGGTTCCCCCTCTTTGGGTTCCCCATGGTTCCATGTTTCACTTTACTTAAGACCCAAGTTAATTGGACTTCTCGTGGAAGTCAGAGGTTCCCCTCAGATTAGATTCACCCAAACTACCTCCCTCTGGTCACCTTGATGTCCTTTCTGTTCACTTCCCCCCTCCATACCTCCCTCCCTACATCCCCCAGGAACCTAAGCACAGTTCCCTATGATCATGTAAGAATTCATACATGTTGAGGTAAAATGTTGACAGGTAAGGGCTGATTATTATCCTTGAGTATGAAGATTCACTCAGTACTCCCAGAAAAATAATCAAAATTCAAACTTAAAGCCAGCAGTTTCTGAATTAAATTTTACAGAACCTCAGATTGATTAATTTCCAACTTGTTCAGCAACAACTCTGTCCTTGGGCATGATCTGCACTCTTTCAATCTAGTGCTTATCACAGGACTAGAAATATCAGGAAAACCAATGCTGTGGAGCTGAAAATAATGTTTTGTAATTATATATCTGCCTGTCAGAGGGTCCTTGTCTGGTCAAACAATCTGTTGATAATAGAAAGTAGATTGGATGACCCCCCCCCAAAAAAAAGAGGATAACAGAAAGATGCTGACTGCTGACCACTGCCCTGCTCCCAGTGCTCCTCACCTAATGGTCTCTACAATACTTAAGCCATGAAAAGAGGTGGCTCACATAGAAAGATGGGAACTATATCTTAGGTGGGTAGATGGTACCAGCTTCAGGATGGGAGAATAGTGATACCAAAACACTTTCCACAGTGTTGGACATTAAATTCAGCCACTTTGACACCCGGTGGCTAACTAGCTTGACACGAAATTGTTGTCTACAAAGCAAAATTTGGTCAGGAAAAACCCAAAACAGAGTCCAAATCCGAGGAGGGGAATCCAGTGTGTTGGAGGCTCTCCTTTTGAAGATTTAATAGTTGAATTTACAGAAATGCCCCAGAGCCAAAGCTACTACTGCTACATGTTGGTATTGATGTGTACCTTTTCCAGTTGGGTAGAAGAATACCCTACATGCACTGAAAAATCTACAGAAGTCACCAAAATGTTGCTCAAGGAAATTGTCCCCTAGTATCTAATACCCTTATCTATTGGATCAAATAATGGGCCAACATTTGTAGCAGAAGTTAACTCAAGCCCTGCAGATTATGTGGAAGCTACACACTGCCTATCAGCTCCAGACCTCTGAAAAATTAGAGTAGTTGAACTGTACTCTTAAGATACACATTAGTAAAATGTGCCAGGAGGCCCACCTAACTTAGGACCAGGCACTCCCATTAGCCATACTCAGAATTATATGTAGCTCCTCCAGATCAACTGGGTTCTCTCCTTTTGAGGTGCTTTTTGGAAAGTCACTCCCACTTATCTATCCCACTTATCCAGCAGTTGGCTGGAATTAGGAAAAAGTTTATACAACCTCCACGGTGAAGTTACATAAAGATTGCCTATAAGCTTAACTACTGATTTACATCCTTTTAAGCCAGGTGACCAGGTATAGATAAAGGAATGGAACCAACAGCCCTTCAAGCCTAGGTGGAGAGAACCCTACACTGTGGTCCTAGTCATGTCCTCTGCCTTAATGCTAGCTGAAAACAAGACCCGGGTTCATCACACAGGAGTCAAGAGAGCTGCTGCCCCTGAGTGGGAAAGTAAAAACGATCCAGACCATCCACTCCAAATCAGAATGACCAGGAGACAACCACCCTGCCCTAGTTACACATCAGAGCTGACTAGTCCACACATGGCTGAAGCTTGAGGAACCCATCCCCCTGCAGAAGGGAGGAAACCAACTGTTATGATCTGTTCACTTAGGTTAACAACAATCTTCACTCTTCTCTGACTCTTTTTTTTTTTGCATTTATTTTTTATTTATTATTTATTATATGATATAGAGTTACAATTGAGGGGGAAACATTATCAAATATTCCAGAACAAATGAATATATACTTAGTTATCTAGGGCTAATGCCATGTCATGGATGCCCAGCTTGGGTTCCCCATTTTGCTGTTTCCCCCAGAAGAACCGCTGAGTTAAATGGATATCTCCTGGAGGTCAGACATCACTTTCTGAGATGATTCCCCTTTATTCGGTTCCTCCAATCTCCTAAGTGAATTTCCTAAGCTCTCCCCCGACCCTGTCCCCCAGCCTACACCTCCAAGTATCCTAGGGAGTCATCTCCCTGTTGCGAAAAGAATCATACAATTTGAAGTTATTTTTAGCTTTGCCGTCTAACATACTGCTTCCCGATGTATTCTAGCTTCCACAGATGAGAGAAACCATTTGGCCCTTGAGTCTCTGAGACTGGGATACTTCACTTTGCATAATTCTTTCCATCTCCATCTATTTGGTCTCAAAAGCCATAATATCGTCTTCTCTAACGGCCGAGTAGTATTCCATTGCTTCTCTGACTCTTTCACAATAGGCCTGATAACTTTAGTCCCTGCGGACTGGACTCTCTACCAAAAGACAGTACAAGGTCTTTACTATTTGTTTGTGGTAGCATGCTCTACTCCTTCATTTGTTTTCCACCAGGGCCACTGTGGTAGTGGCAGGATGCCATTCCAAGACGGGTCCAAGATCACCCAGACTAATTTTCCACACCCATTTCAAATGCAAAGGGACAATTGGTGGGTCTTTCAGACATAATCAAACTGTTACTTCAGGTATGTCATCACTCAGTGAAAGTTACTTATTTTGACACCAGGGTCCCTAGTAAGGAGATATTTGAAGTCAGAGCAGGGGATGGGGGATAAAAACAGACTGCTCCTATGGAGTGTTAAGTTTGGTTCCCTAAACTGACTAGCAACTCTCTTCTTCAATGCTTGCAAAGCTTTAAATTCTAAGCCATATGGTGTCACTTATGGGGATCTTACATGCAAAGAACCACTGCACAGAGGGAGGCCTGTATGTGCACGATGCCCCATGTACTGACTTGGATTACTACCACTGTCCCAAATGGGAATGTATAAAATGGGTAACCTGGGTGAGAGGGAAAATGGACCACCTGACTCAAATCCCAATTAAAGGGAAATGTCAGTGAAGAAAATGCAATCACTTGATTTCACTATCAACAACCCATCAGACCAACAATAGAAGCAAGACTTCTTTTTAACTACTGACAGACTGTGATTTAGGGAAGTGATAAAATAGAAACAGAAATCTTCATATATTCAGATGGGTTTGTGATCCCAAAGAACCAGATGTAAGGTTTTATTATCTTTTTTTCCCTTTTTCTAAATTAAGGAATTGAGTTGTTATACAAACATAATACATATAAGATAGCAATAGCTTATGCATTTGCTCCTATACTGGAGTTACCCCCATATCACCCACACACCAGTCTCTTAATTCTTCTATATTTTGCCTCTACAACCAAAATAATGTCAATAAATAAATATAAGACTCTGAATTTTCCAGAATTAAATGATTGCCTAAGTATTATTTGCCTTTAGGTGGTGAGGGGGGTAAAGAGTATGCAACCTTGCAGATTGTCTTCCGTAGATCCTTCCCTATCCTTCTTCCATTCTTGTCCCTCCTCCACCTCTCCTCTCCCCCCTTTCCCCACTATATATCTACGGTTCCCCTAGATTATGCATTGCTTCCACTTTGGTGAGTCTAGTACATGAGCTTGACCTTTCACCCAAACCTGGGTTTTACTCTATCTCCACAAATGAGGGACAATATTTGACCCTTGACTCTCTGGGTTTGGCTAACTTTGCTCAGTATGATTTTTTCCATTGCCATCCATTTACCTTCAAAGGCCACAATATCATTGTTTTTAATTGCTGAGTAGAATTCCATTGTATATGTAGGTACCAAAAACTTTTGGATTCATTCATCTAGTGAGGGGCTTCTGGATTGGTTCCATAATTTAGCTATTGTAAATTGAGCTACTATGAACATGGATTTTGCTGTGTTACCATAATGTCCTGAATCTAACTCCTCTGAGAAAATACCCAGAAAAGGGATAGCTGGATGACATGATGAGTCCATCCCTAATTTTTTAAGGAGTCTCCACACTGCTTTCCAGAGTGGCTGTACCGGTCTGCAGTACCATCAACAGTGTGCTACTGTTCTTATCTCCCCACAACCCCTCTAGCATGTTACTGTTTATATTCTTCATGTATGCCATTCTGACTGGAGTGAGGTGAAATCTTTTTTTATTAGATGAAAATGGAGTTACAATTGAGAGGGAAATATTATCAAATATTGAAGAACAAATGTATATATACTTATTTATCCAGGGCTAATGCCATGTCATGGATGCCCAGCTTGGGTTCCCCATGTTGCTGTTTCCCCCAGAAGAACCCCTGAGTTAAATGGATATCTCATGGAGGTCATAGATCTCCTTCTGAGATAACTCTCCCATATTCCCACCAGTGAGGTGAAATCTTAATGTAGCATTGACTTGCATTTTTCTGATTACCAGTGATTTAGAACACTTTCTCATGTATTCATTGGCTTGCTCAGTCTCCTCTGTTGAGAAGTCTCTGTTTACCTCTCTGGCCCATTTATTGATTGGATTGTTTGTGTTTTTGTTAAGAAGTTTTTTGAGTTCTTTGTAAATTTTGGATATTAGTCCCCTGTCAGAAGAATCACAGGCTGTGATTATCTCCCATTCTTTAGATTCTCTCTTGACAGTTTTCACCAATTCCTTGGCTGAGCAAAAACTTTTTAATTTAATAGCATCCTACTCATTAATTCTTGACTTTAATGCTTTCATTTTTGGAGTCATGTTGAGGAAGTCATTGATCCTAATTTTTCATCTAGCCATTGTGTGGTGACTGGTTTAATTCCTAGTTCCTTGATTTGTTTTGATTTCATGTTTCTTCAAGGTGAGTGATATGGATCTAATTTCAACTTTCTGCAAGTGGCTGTCCAATTTGTCCAACACCATTTGTGAATAGGCTGTCTTTGCTCCATGTTATATTTTGAAATCCTTTGTCAAATAGCAAATATTTTAAGATTGCAGATTTGTCTCAGAATCTTTTATTCCATCGACTCCAGAGCATGAGCTCTGAATTGGTATATGGACATGATAGACTGAATTCAACAGATTGGAATTGTAATGTGATGTCAAATTAAGTCTATTTTAAACCTTACCTCAACTTTTTATGTAGTAGATTCTGTATTTGTCTCCATAGGACCCAAGTAATGTGTACCCTCACCATCTTCATTTACATGTTAATTTACAATATATTTTCATTCTAAGTAAAGTAATTTGTGCTAAAATGATTTCTTTGTGTATTTTGAATGAACAATTGTATATTTTAAACATTTTTGTATTTAGATCTCATATTTATTTATGAGATGTGAGTTTTCTAGTTCTTATATGATTATTGCTATTTATATCTAATTTCTATATTTTTCCCTTAAAAACCCTTATTTAAGCCAGTAACAGTGGCATATGCCTGTAATCACAGCAACTCGGGAGGCTGAAGCAGAAGGATTGCAAGTTCAAAGCCAGCCTCAGCAACTTAGTGAGGCCCTAAGCAATTTAGTGAGACTATGTCTTAAAATAAAATATAAAAAGAGCTGGGGATGTGACTCAATGGGGATGTGGCTCAGTGGTTAAGTACCCCTGGGTTCAATCCCCAGCCCTACCAATAAATAATTAAATAATAAAAATAAAAACCTCATGTTTTTCCCACTTTATTTGAGATAATTGGATAAGAATATTATCTGTTGCTATTTCATATTGAAAGATGTTGACGAGCCTTTAAAGACTGAGCAAATAAAAGTCACAACTGAAATTCACACCAAAATCATAATATATAGAAGGTCTAGGGATTACAATTGATACAGAAATAGGTGGAAAATACCTAGATGAGCTGATTAATCAACAAAGCTTATACTGATATAAGAATTCTAGCTGATGTGTGCAGAGGTGCGGAAATTTTAGAAGGATTTTAGAAATGGCAGACTCCAGAGGCCTTCCACAAGACACACACCCTAAGGAAAAATGGGTTGGATTGTGAGTACGCTTAGGGAGATGGCACATTTTCAGAAGGAAGGCAGCATGGGTCCTGAAGCATTGTTTCTTTAAGGAGCAAGACAATATTAAGCAAGATAAATGGAACAAAATCAAACTGTAGGATCAGAGAGTCCAAAATTAGTATCATCCCATAATGAGCAATATTTAAGCAATTCAAAAAGACACCAAGAGTCAAGAAATGAGTAAAAAGGACATCCAGAGCCCTTCAACTATCACACAATTCTTTTGCTAGTAGTTAATACAAGAATAACAATAAAATTTAAACAACACAAGAATCATAAAAATGAACTGTCTGCATACATGTAAAAATACTTCATGAGGGAGGCAGGCATACACACGCACAAAGAAACAGCTTCAACCAAAGAAAATACACTAGGAAAGCAGCCATGAAACAGAAAAACTATGACACAGCATGCTAAAGTGAACTAAATTGGGTTAAAAAAATGAGGAACATAGTAAAACACAAATGAAAATCTCAAAGAAGTTATCTTCACATGCAGATAGGATAAAAAGCAGATAGAAATTAAGAAAAAAGGAAATAATCACCTTAGAAGTGAAATTTTAATTTGCACAAGAGGACATAGATCAACAAAAATACTGTAAAAAAGATAAAGAGCAGAAATAAGAAAAGAAAATGGTCAAAATTAAAAGGATAATAATATTAAAGAGAAAAAGAGAAATATAAAGATTAGGCTAAAATGTAGAAATAACTAAATCTCTGAAAAGTAACAAGTATTGAAACCAAATTAAAATTTTAAAAAGGCATTCAAAATAGCTGTTTAAAAATAAAATACTTGAATTCACTATATCTAGAGAACTGGATCCAGAAAAGTCACCTCAAAACTATCTTGGGTCATAACCTGAGTCTTTAAGTGTAAAGAAAATGGTTCTGAGTCAATAGCTAAAGACCAAACCTGAATATGTAACACAAATCACTCCATGATGTATAACCACAATTCACCAATAAAATGTGTGGAAAATAAGTAAATAAAAGCAATAATGATAATGGGAGAAAGGCCAAATTGCTTGAAAAGAAAAGAAACAAAATTCACTAACAACAATAAGAACAATAATAGTACTGGTGTGTATGTTTATTTAATTTGTGGATGAAGACTTAGGTACCAATAAAATCCTCTTTTGTTTATGTGCACCTATATGGCACCAATTAAAAAATGAGAAAAAATAAATAAATTCTCTTTGCATCCCTAAACTCATTATTCAATGGATTATTCATTATTTCAATTGATTGAGTGAAGGGTTTCAAATGGAGTGGGAGATAAAGGCAGCAACTATGCAAAATATGAGTTAGAGTAGAAACCATCTGGGAATATTCTGTTGGTGTATAAATTTGAAGAACACAGGCATTTGCCTAACTTCACCAGCAATAAACAGGAATAGATGAGATATCATCTAATTACATATTTTCATTATTGTTTTAGTTTGTTTAATAAGTAATAGTAATAGCATTAATATAAAACAAAATAAAAAATAAATTTTAATAATTTCTCTGTGCATTTATTTCCATTATTTTTGGGTTTTTTGAGGTTTTTCTTTTTTATTTTATTCAGAAATTTATTTGTCAAACAATCAATCTTCTAATGAAATAATATAATGTATATATAAATTCTGAAAATTAGATTTAATCCAAGAGCCCCCCAATTACCCACCCTTATCCCTCCATCTTCCCAATATATCTCTACAAATATATTTCCATTATTTTGCAATGTGTCCCAATAACATAATATCTTTATTTCCAGTGTGTGCCATTATTTATTTACTAATATACAGTATACTTTCTACAAAATATATATGTAAGAAATTTCAAAGCAGGTATACCCATTGCTCAGTCTCTTATCACTGAGGAGTCCAATTGGGAACCCAGTCCTTGATGTCCCAAAGAATTGAGCAAAACATGCAGAAGTGACAGGAAAAGTATAGATTTATTGAAAGTGAAGATGGAAGTTATACTCTGTAGGGTAGAGTGAGTGGGTCAAGCAAAAGAGGGAGATTCAAAGCTCCAGTGTCTAGAAATTAGTGTTGTATATGCTGAGCTATGAAATAGTCTTTTCCCTATATGGACCTGACTGAGAACCCTATTCCATTTACTCCCATAGGTTACCTTATAATTCCTGGATTAGAATATTGTCTACTTTACCCCCACTGGTTATTTTAAAATACCAAACCAATAGCAGGCGCTATCTTGGTGATAAGTGACAGGAGATTTCACAGTAATGGGACTTCTTAAACAGGGACATAATGACTCATAGGACAAGGGATGTCTTGTCCTCCAGTGACATTTTTTTTTGTTCCCTGCCTCTGCCATCTTGGTGTCTCTAAACTCCTAACAAGTTCAAATTGAACAGTTGCATGTCTTTTAGGTTTTTTAGTTCCAAAACATCATTTTCTAGCTTTTTCTTTTTCTTCCCCAGAGCTCACATAGATCTGTTTCCTGTCTGTTAAATGAAAAGAGACCAATATTTGATGGGTTTTTTTAATATATAGTAAAGCTAATCTCAAGTACACAGCAAAACCATCTTGTGAAACTTTATATTTTTTTATTTTTTTTAAAGAGAGGGGAGGGAGAGAAAAATCAATTTTTATTTAGTTTTTCAGGTGGCTTTTGTTGCTCAGATGCTTCATTGTGTACGTGGCTCTGGGTTTTGAACTTGCATCCTCAGGCATGCCAGATAAGCGCTGTAACTACTGAGCCACCACTCCAGCCTGAAACTCTACTTTCTTAACCAGAGATCTCTGACTCCCTCTTACCAAAAGCACTACAATTTGATGTCTGCCTTTATTTTCTTTTAGAGTTACTTCCTCTTTTTTCTTTTTATTGATATGTTAATGAAGAGTTCTCATTGCTCAAATAAAACTGCATTCACATGTGCTTTCTAAAATGTATTTTAAACATGATTTTTCAGGTTCCAGAATATCACATAGTCCTTGCCTCTCCCTTGTTTCTTAGAAAAAGTAAGTACAGGTACAAGTGACATTACCAGTATAAATCAGTATCTTTCCTCTTATCCTAGAAACCAGAGCAAATTGAAGAGGAAAAGAAAAGTACGTACTAAACCTGAAAGCACATATAATATACTGATTCTAAAATAAATGCAAGAGAGGATTGGGGATGCAGTTCAGTGTAAGGCGCTTGCCTAGCATACACAAGTCCCCAGATTCATTTCCCAGCATTGCAAATAAATGAATGAACAAACAAATAAAATAAATGTAGGAGCCTCCAAAAGCAGTTACAATTGGACAAAACTTGTGAAGAAGTAAGTACAAAAAAAAGGAAAAGCATCACAGAGACTGACAAGAAGCCTCAGAAAGCAACAACAGCCAAAATATCCTGAGTGTGAGGAATGCATAATGAAATGCAAAAACTGCAGTCCTTATTTGCAACACCAGCTGCAAGAGGTAGGTAAATACAGCTGATGAGCAAACCCTGATTTGGTCCAGAGTAATGGAGAAGGTGAGGATATACAAAACATTATTTAAATCAATTCTATTTGTAGCACCCAGCCTGTGCCTGAAGAAACAGAGAAAAAGGGAGCCTTTGGATGATGAAAACTGTACAGAAAACATGCAAATATCTATTCCAAGAGCATGACGTCCATTCAGTTACTGTATTGGCATGCCATGTAAGTAAAATTAAGAATTAAAAGAAGGAAATTTTTAATATATAAGCTATAACATTAACAAGGGGCAAACACAAGAAAAATATCAGCACAGAGCAGATGAAAACCATGACCAAAATTTACTATGGATTTTTTTTTTTTGTACCAGAGATTGAACCTAGAGGCATTTAACCACTGAGCCTCATCCTCAGCTCTTTTTTTCTTTTCTTTTTCTTTTCTTTTCTTTTTTTTTTTTTTGAGACAGGGTCTCACCATGTTGTTTAAGACCTTGCAAAATTACAGAGGCTGGCTTTGAACCTATAGATTCTTTTTTTCAAATAATAAGCAATCATCTCTATGAAGAAATACTAGAAAGCCATTATTCAAGAATTCATCCTAAACTGATACAACTCAGAAAGAAAAACACTAAGCCATCTCAGGGAAAAAAATTAATGTGCAATGAGTCCATAAATACTGTAGAAAACAGCAAATCACACATAAAGGCTTTGAATAAAACAGCAAATGAAATGAAGTAGAATTAAGAAAAATACTAAAATTTTCAGGTAGAAGCATTGGATATCAAAAAAAAGGCCAAAGTGGTACAATATAAAATACTAAAAGCAGAGAAGAAAAATAATTGAAAATAACACATATGTAAATGTATAAATGTATACTTCAATAAATAATTCTTAAAATAATAAAAAAAATTGACCAGAAGGCTTTAGATATCACATTACCAAGTGTAACAATTCCTGAATAGTCAAATTTAGATATATGAATAAAATAATTTTTATTTATAAGTCAGAATAAAAGATTGACTCATAAAGGGGTTAAAAAAATGGCTAAACTCAAATCTTTCCCATAGAAATATATGCTGTAAAAAAGTGCTGTTTATTATTATTCTCCTTTAAATTTTTTTACATGTTCAAGAAAATAAAGCATAACCCAAGAATTTAATATACCTCCAAGCTGTTCTTAAAGTATAAAGTTTTCATACACACACAATAATAATTTTAAGAAATGCAAGAACTCAAAAACTTTTCTGAAGGAAATTATTTTGAGCTACATCTCAATAACAGATGATTAGCAATTTATAATGGAAGGACTACATTAACACTTGAAAATATCTGACTATTGAACTAATAGTCAATAGTCAGAGACAGCCTCGGGAACTTCATCAAACCACCTATCAAAATAACAAGTAAAAAGGGCTTGGGGATGTAACTGTGCCTAAGCACTGTTGGGTTCAATCCCCGGTACAAAAAATAATTAATATTAAAACAAATGTGCAGCTCAGGGTGATGCAACTGAATTATTTTAAGGTCAAGAGAATGTAGTCGGATAGAAGGAAAAAAGGAATTAGAATAAGTCTACTGGTTGTACAGTAATGTGTGTGCACATGTGTATGTGGTGTATTGCATGTGTGTATATATACATTTGTCAAAAGTATAAGAAAGATTGAGAAGGACAATATATTTTATGAAAATCATATTGTGGAAGAGAATGAGAGGACAGGAAGGAAGAGGAAAGATTATTAATTTTTCATTTTTGATAGAAGAAAATTAATAAATAACTCTCACAAAATAGGAGAATAAAGATATTATATAGTTAAAATTGTATCCACTGGAACACAAAAGTAAACTTTGTGAAAGTGTTAGAAGAGTGGCACCCAACAACATTGAAGAAAAACAGGTCACATGGAAAATCTCTGAAAGCAGAAATTTTAATCTAAAGTAATATATTAGAACAAAGATGATATCTAGTATAGTAAGGAGTGTAGGTGCTGGATCGGTGATTCAGCGGTTGGAGCGCTTGCCTTGCGATGAAGACCCAGGTTAGAATCCCAGCACCACATGTACAACTAAGTGTCAGAAACAAAGGCCAGATGGACAAATGAATAAAGTTGATTCTCTCTTTTTCTTTCTCCCTCTTTCACTGTCCCTCTGTCTCCTTAAAAACAACAAAAAAGTAATCTCAATAAATTTCAAAACAGAAGAGGCAAACATTATTTTCCAATGTAAAAAATAGTAAATATCTACTTAGAAACTAATAAAATCTCCTTTTAAAACTCTTCGGCAAAAAAAAATGAAGCAATAATTAACACTAGGAAATGACTAATGAACAAGTTTGATCATAAAATTACAGAAAGCATGTTGAGTTGGTAGTGTTGAAAACAACCCAGTATTCAATGATTTACTGGGAGGATTTACTAGCTGTGAATCATTCTCACAGCTAAGATGTATTATGGTGAAAGGAAAAGAAGAAAAATCAGCAAGAAAAAAGGCAGGGTGAAATACAGAAGATACCAAGAGCATGCTTCCAAGAGTCCCTTCCCACTGAAGTCACTAAGGAGTTTCCCAACTCCTGAAACAAATTGTGACAAAGGTCACCTACCGGGACAGCCAATTAGCAAATCAGATTCCAAAGTTTTTTACTTGGGGCTGATCAGATAGGCTTCCTCTGAGTAGCATGTAGTAAAACTTCAGGTTCCCAAGAGGAAAGCCAGAGTTCAACACAACCCACATTATTTATACACAGAGTTTAAGCTCAGTAAGGAAATGTAGGAACTCTCCTCACGTCGGTTTTCAGATCCCAGGCAAAGAACAATTTAAAAAGTGGAACTTTTCAAGAACAGCAGTCTTAGGTCACAGATGAAGCTAAAACAATGCTCAGAAAATTTAGAAAAAGAAAAAATACACCAAAGGAAAGCAGAAAGGATAAATAGAGGTAAAATTAAATGCTAAAATTTATTAGTTACACAACATGCTCTTTTGAGAGACTTAAAAAAACTCAATACTAGTCAGTAGCTAATCTAATCAGGAAAAGAAGTGGTAGACAGAAAGCATGAGTACACAAGCTTATTCTTTGAAAATAAACTTTTAGACATTTGGAAGCCAGGCACAGTGGCACACACTTGTAATCCCAGGCACTCTGGAGTGTAAAACACGAGGATTTCAAGTTCAAGATTGGCCTCATAACTTAGCAAGGCCCTAAGAAACTTAGTGAGACCTTGTCTCAAAATACAAGAGGGTTGGGGCCAGAGTGGTGTCTTAGCAGTTACAATGCTTACCTGGCATGTGCAAGGAGGCGGGTTTGAACCCCAGCACTATGTACACAATGAAGTATTGGAGCAACGAAAGCCACATGAAAAACTAAATAAAACTGATTCTCTCTTTTTCTCTCTCACTGTCTATCTCTCTCTTTAAAGAAAAAATACCAAAAGATTGGGTATATAGCTCAGTGGTAAAGATTCCTGTGTTAAATCCCCCATACCAAAAAAGAATAAACTTCTGCAGAACAAAAGGGGCAATGTGTCATAGCTATAATCAAACTCTAGGAGAAGTAGAAAGCATAAGTATTCTGATTCCCATAAAGGAATATGGGAATATTGTTACAACTAAAAATGAAAGTTCCCAGCTCAAGAAAAAAAATACTGAAACGTTAAAGAAAGGATAATTCCAACTTTATTTAAGCTGTTCAAGTGTTATGGTTTGTATGTGGAAATGTCCCCCAAATGCTCATGTTTTGGAAGTGTGACTCCTAACCCAGCAAGGTACAAATATGAGGATTTTAGGCAATGATGCAAATTATAACCACATCAGTCAGTACATTAATCCGTCTGATGGATTAATAATTTGAATGGGCTACTGGGTGGTAATTCAAGGAAGGTGGAGCATGACTAGAGGAAGTAGGTCACTAAGGGAGTGCCCTTGGGGATTATATTTTGTTCCTAGCTTCTTATTCTCTCTGTATGCTTCCTGGCTGCCATGACCTGGGCAGCCTTTCTTCGCCACACCTTTATGCTCTGATGTTTTGCCTCAACCTCCAGCCCAATGCAATGAAATCATCCAGTGATGGACTGAACCTCTGAAACTGTGAGCCTGGAAAATACTTTTCCTTTACTAAGTTGTTCTTGTCAGGTAGGTTGGTCATACACACTGAAATGGTGACTAACATATTAAGCATGTAAAAAAGAAAATTTCTATAATTTTGCTTAATTGTTACACTGGTACCATAACCCATCCAGACTGAGTAAAAAAAAAAAAAAAAAAAAAGGAAAATTACAGCCTAATCTTAGTTCTTGATTTGGAAAAATAAGAATTAGAATAAAATTATAAATAGATCTCTCAGCTTATGTGATACTTCACATTTGGTGGGTTTATTAATTAAACTTAGCTAATTTTCATCTTTTCATAGGTTTTACTCTAGCTTCCACATTTGAGAGAAAGCATTCAGCCCTTAAGGCTCTAAGAACCAGGGTTAACTTACTTTGATAATACCTCTGTATGTATGAATATATAATAATGATTCCTTCCAATATGTAAGACTATGTTGAATCAATAAAAAATTATAAATAGAATATTGATATGTAGAAATAGCAAAGGTTGTCTTATCGCAAAGGTTGTACACCAAGACCAAGTAGAATTTACATTATGGATGCAAGAAAAAGTTAACATTAGGAAATTTGTTTGAATAATTGAATATAGAATTGAAGTCCAAAGAGGAAAAAGCATATTATCACCTTCATAAACTTAGAAAAGATATTTCATAATTACATTGCTCATTCTTAAGAGCAATATCTAATAAACTATATTGAAAACTTATAGATATTTAATTAATATATTATTAATGGACAGGTCATAAGTTTCACCATTCCTTTCTATTTCAAGTCTTCAAAGATAGAACAAACGTTGACAATTCATCTATGTGCAAAATACGGCTTTGCTCTCTATGTTGGGAGAGTTCCTTCTTGAACTTTGACCATATTAACTCTCATTCCATGGTTATAAGAGCCAACATGGGGTTTTTCCTTTGTTTTTATATATGCCTGTTTCAATTACACATTTAGGAAATATAAAAATAACCAGAGACTGAGGTCTAGGTCCTGGTATGATTTCATACATACCAAACCTAAGTTTCCACTTTTATGAGTTAACTATAGTGGTGTTGGGGTCCTCAAGAATTAGTGTCAACTCAGAGATCATGCCCACCACTCAAATAAAGCTCTGAGTATTTTGCAGTCATCCCAATAAATACATCAGGGAGTGTCTTAGAAGAAGATAGACTTGTGACAGAGCTACAGGAACTTCCTCTGGAGGACTTGGCCTCTTCTTAAGTCAAACCAGATGAAAACCATTGCTCTCCTTTTTGGCAATTCAAGTCAGCTTTCTATTGTTTTAAAGACAAGTAAGATTTTAGTAGGCTGCCCATTCTCTTTTATTCTAAAGATCATGACCAATTAGATACTATCAAAGATAGCTTTCCAATCACCACTCACTCCTTGCTCTTCAGTATAATATTTTTGTCCATCTTGCCTCTATCATTTAAGATCTGATGCTTCAGTATCCCATCATTTCCACTGAAATTAGGAAAGCCATCTCAAGCATCTATCACCATCTGGCTTTCTATTTAGATAGCAATACAGAGATTTTCAAGGATACTGGTAATTCCCTCAATAATTTATTTCTCAATTCCTTAGTAAAATGTATCCTTCAGGCCCTCTCAAAGTGATATAATAATGGGGGAAGGGAAAGGCAGTGTAAAATAAATTCACCTTAATACATCTATCTTCCTACATCTTTAGGATTCTTTGCTGTACATTCTTCCAGTGCTGGTATTAAAATCTCATTTAATGTAACTAATAACTTATTTCAAGCTTCAGTCAACCAAACAAATTGGTTACATGAACTAACACATTCAATCCAAAGTCTGTGATGGATTAATTACGTTGCTTGGAATCCAGTGTTGTATTTTCTCCTTTGTCTAAAAACTATAAAATCCATTTTGTTTTCTACTTTTCAAGTTCCAGTCCATATAAATTAGAAAAATATCAGAATTCTTCTGGAATAAAGTGTTTTCATCCTTGATAAGACACTGGGATTACTCTGCTCTTCCTCCCCACACTATCCCAAGATATGCTAAAATATAAAATATAATGGTGATTAAGGTCTAAAGAAAGACAGGCATCTCTTTGCATGGCAATATTTCCAAGAAAGACAACTGTAGAGTACTGAAGCAATGTGAAGACAATCCTTTCCAACAGTGAGGAGGAAGATTACTTCCCCCCAGAGAGTTCAATATTCTCAGCCTTACTTCTTCAAGCCCACAGAGATATATACTGTATCCAGGTTGTATTCCATTATCTTCATTCTAAGGCTCTATTCTTTCCCAATTATTGCCCAAAATTTTATTTGTGAGACCTGGGCAAGTCTGTGAGTACATCTCATTTATTAACTCTTTTGTACATGTAATTAACAATTAGGTATGATTTACATATAAAATATACAAGGATTTTTCAGGGTGACCATAGACCATAGTTCTATGATTTTTATATATACTTTTTTACATATACTTATATAAAAATTTTGTATGTACTTATATAAAAACATACAAAGATTTTTCAGGGTGACCATAGTTCTATGATTTTCATCAGTAAAATTTTTAAATCTTCAACTCTCACAAGTTCCCCTAAGCAGTTATACATAGTCATGTTAATCATGCTTGGTCTGCAAACACATAAGGAAAATAACTTAAGCAATGTTGGCATCCTAAAGCAAGGGAGAGGTGGATTACTCAGAATTATGGGAACAAATGGACATCATCAACATCTGCGACAGAATGTCGCAGTTAGATCCATTTATGACTCTGACTCTTTCTCCTCTCTCTCTCCCTTTCTCTCCTTCTCTCTCATTTGTTTCCCAAGGTTTCATGGTTCATGAGTTGGTATAAGCTTGGTTGTTAGTGTGGTACCATTGAGTTGATGAAAACTATGAAAGGTGGGATCTAGTGGGAAGTGATTATCTCACTGAGGGCACTGCCCTCAGAAGAAATTATGGTAGTATTTGTGGGACTCCATTTAGTCCCATAAGACTGAGTTATTACAAAAGAGCAAACCTGACCCTTCCCTGCTCTATGGCTTCACTGAGATTTCTTCTACATGCACTCCCACTATTGTGATGCCATTTGCCACGAGGACTTTTTCGAAGGCCAAATAAACAAATAAACTAATCTTGAATTTTCAGCCTCCAAGACTGTGAATTTAATAAACCTTATACCTACAAACTACCCCCAGCATCAGGTATTTTATCATAGCAAAGGAAAATGAAAACACTAACACGCATGCACACAAATTCCAATATAGAAGGTATAATTCAAAATTTAGAAAATTTAGGGACAGCACTAATAAACATAACTTTCTAAAGTTTGTAAACTGCTTAAATTTAAAAAGAAAAAGAGGGTTGGCATAGTGTCTCAGTAGTTTGAATGGTTGTCTAATGTGCACAAGTACCTGAGTTTGAGCCCCAGCCCTAATATGACACAACTTGGTGTCAGAGAAGCAAAGGCCAGATGAAAAAATAAATAAAATTAATTCTCTCTTTCTCTCTCCCTCTTTTTTAAAAAAAAGGAACAGAAAAGAAAAAAGAAAAAGAAAAATCTAAAAACAAATAACAAACTGAGAAATTTATGCTAATTTATCCCATAATAAAAGGACTGGTCTCCCTCTGTGCTTATATATCAACCTCCTAATTCATAAAAAGGCATAAAGACCTCCTAGAAATCCATAAGAAAGCAGAAAAATGAGCAAAGAATATAAATAATTCACAAAACATTTTAATATCGCATAAATGTATGGAACGATATTTGAGTCCTTACCCACCTGATGGGTGCGGTTCTCTCCAGTTTCTATATTCAGCTTATGCTACTACCAACATTCTTAAATATGCAAATGATTCTGGGCATTTGTTGGAGATTACCTCAAGCTCTTTCCCTCTGACAGCTCCTCCTGTTTCACCAGGATCTGAAGGTTTTCAAATTATATGTTATCATTGGTGAAATATTGAAGTCAAGGCAAGATAATCTCAGAGTAGTGTGGTTTTCCTTTTTTAAGGATTAAGATGCTGTATGCCTTAAGCATAAACAAACAAAAAGTATACCAATAATAAAAAGCATGGTCAGGTGTGCCTTGCTTTTGAAATGAGTATCCATTCTTATAAAGGCTGCTAAAGATTATGCTCATATTTTAAACATGATGGATTGAATACAAATAAGAATGACTAAAGCAACTAGAAAATATCTTGTCTCCATTGTTATAGTGTGAAAAAGCTAGACACCAAATGACTGTGTCTTTTAAGGAAAGTGGAAAACTATTATTGCTCTGAGTTTTCCTAAATAACGAAGTCAATGCATTACTTTGGGGCTCAAAGTATTAATGTTAACTATTTTTAAGCTCCAAAATCTATATTTGTACAAAGTAGGCCACACCTTTGGGTGATTTTCTAAGTCATGAAAGATGGTAATGATGCTGAAACTTTCCATCTCCCATTAAATTTTAGCTTTCTTCTTCAGTGACTATTCAATCAGAATCTACAACAATAAATTAATAATCCAATATCTCCAATAAACATAGATGCCAAAAATTTTCAATAAAACACTAGCAAATAAAATTCAAGATTATTCATGATGATGAAGTGTCGTTCATCCTAGGGATATAAGGAGAACTCAACATATGCAAACCAATATGTAAGGTATGTCACCTTAACAGAATGAAGGATAAGAATCATATGATCATTCAATAGATGCAGAAAAAGAATTGACAATATTTGATACCCTTTCATGATGAAAACTCTCAATAAACTAAGCCCAGAAGGAGTGTACCTGAATACAATAAAGATCATATACCACAAACCAACAATTCACATCATATCCAATGGAAAAAGTTGAAAGGGTTTCATCTAAGATCTGGAAAAAGACAAGAATGCTCACTCTTTCCCCTTATTCAACATAGTGCTGAAAGTCCTAGCCAGAGCAATTAAAAAATAAAATAAATGGCATGCAAATTGGAAAGGAAAAAGTTTAATTATCACTGCTTGCAGATGACATGATCTTACATTTAGAAAACCCTAAATTTTTACCCCCAAAACTGTTAGAACTAATAAGTTCAGTGAAGTTATAAGAAACAAGGTTAACATACAGAAATCAATAAGGGTTCTATATGCTGAAAGTGAACTGTTTATAAAAGATATTCAGGGGGCTGGAGCAGTGGCTCAGCGGTAACGACGCTTGCCTGGCATGTGCAAGGACCTGGGTTCAAACCCTAGCACCACATACCTAACTGTCAGAGCAACAAAAACGAGAGGAAAAACTAAATTAAGTTGTTTCCCTCTTCCTCTCTCTCTCTCTCTCTCTCTCTCTGTCTTTCTCTCTCTCACTGTCCCTCTTTCTTTAAAAAAAAAGATATTCAAAAATTTCATTTGCATAACTACACAAAAAATGTAAGAATAAATTTGTGTAGGTAAAAATCTTAACACTGAAAACTCTAAAACATTAATGGAGGAAACTGAAGAAAACACAAATAAGTGAAAAGATACCCTGTGTTCATGAAAAGGAAGAATAAATACTGCTCAACTGTCCATACTATATAAAGTGATCTACAGGTTCAATGCAATGCCTTTCAAAATACCAATGACCTTCTGTACAAAAATAGAAAATAAAATTTTAAAATTTGTATGGAAATGCAAAAGACCCTGTGTAGCCAAAGAAATCTTGGGCACAAGGAACAAAGCTGGAGGCATCATACTACCCAAATTCAAAATACATTATGAGGCTAAAGTACCCCAAATATCACAGGAATCTACGCATTTACTGTCAACTGATTTTCAACAAAGGTGCCCAGAACACACACTGAGGAAATGATAGCCTCATTAATTAGTGGTCCTGGGAACACTAGATAAACTAATGCAGAAGAATAAAATTAGATTCTATCTCATATCATGTACAAAAATCAACTCAAAATGAATTAGGCATTAATATAAGACTAAAACTATAAAATCACTAGAAGGAAACAGAGGGGAAGCCCCACAACCTTAGTCTAGGCAACAATTTTTTTTCTATCACCCTGACATCAGAGGCAATAAAAGACAAAGCAGATGAAAGGAATTTCATCAAATTAAAAATTTCTGTCCACAAGATCAACTCCAGCAAATCATTAGCATTTCTTTACTCCAGCAACAAATCCACAGAAGAAGAAATCAGGAAATCTCTCCCATTCACCATCTCCACCAAAAAAACGAAATACTTGGGCATTAACCTTACAAAAGATGTTAAGGATCTCTAGAAAGAAAACTATCAAACACTAAAAAAAGAAATTACAGAAGACCTGAGTAGATGGAAAAACATTCCAAGCTCATGGTTAGACAGAATCGATATAATAAAGATGGCCATTCTACCCAAAGCCCTTTACAGATTCAATGCAATCCCCATCAAGATACCTATGGCATTCTTCACAGATATAGATAAAGCAATTCTCAAGTTCATATGGAATAACATGAGACCCAGACTAGCCAAAACATTACTCTATAAAAAGGAAGAAATAGGGGGCATCTCAATCCCTGATCTGAAATTATACTACAGAGCCGTAGTAGCAAAAACAGCATGGTATCTGTATCAAAACAGAACTGAAGATCAGTGGAACAGAATAGAACATCCGGAGACAAACCCCCATATCCTTAACTATTTGATATTTGATGAAGGGGGCAAAAGCATAGTGTGGAAGAAAGATAGCCTATTCAAAAAATGGTGTTGGACAAACTGGACTGCCATATGTAGACTACTGAAGCTGGATCCTTATCTTTTGCCCTGCACAAAAATTAAATAAAAATGGATCAAAGACTTGGATATAAAGCCAACAATTTTAAACTTACTAGAAAAAGAAGTAGGGTCATCACTACAGGATACAGGAGTTGGCAGCTACTTCCTTAACAAAACTCCTATGGCTCAAGCTGTAAAATCAAGAATAAATGAATGGGATGCAATTAAACTAAAAAGCTTCTGCACAGCTAAAGATCTAGTCAAGAGCATCAAGAGAGAACCTACAGAATGGGAGAAAATTTTTGCCTGCTACACCTCAGACAGAGGGCTAATATCCAGAATTTACAGGAAACTAAAGAAACTAAAGTCCAAACTTGCAAATAATCCAATCGATAAATGGGCTAAAGATCTCAAAAGGAACTTCTCTCCAGTGGAAGTCCAGAAAGCCCATAAATATATGAGAAAATGCTCTACATCATTAGCTATAAGGGAAATCCAAAACAAAACTTCAATGAGATACCCCCTCATTCCTGTTAGAGTGGCAAAAATGAAAAATTCTAACAATAACAGATGCTGGAGGGGCTGTGGGAAAAGAGGAACACTGTCACAACACTGGTGGGACTGCAAACTGGTTCAGCCACTATGGAAAGCAGTGTGGAGAATCCTCAAAGAATTAGGGATGCAACCACCTTATGACCCAGCTATCCCACTCCTGGGTATTTTCCCAAAAGAGTAAGAATCAGCGTATTATAGTGATGTGGCTTCCTCAATGTTTATAGCAGCTCAATTTACTATAGCTAGATTATGGAACCAACCCAGATGCCCCTCATTCGATGAATGGATACAAAAGCTTTGGTACATACATACAATGGAATACTACTTGGCCATTAGAGAAGATGATATTATGGCTTTTGATATCAAATGGATGAAGATGGAAAGAATAATGCTAAGTGAAGTATCCCAATCTCAGAGACTAAAGGGCCGAATAGTTTCTCTCATCTGTGGAAGCTAGAATACATGGGGAAGCAGTAGGTTAAACGGCTAACCTAACAATAACTTCAAATTGTATGATTCTCAGCGTAATAGAGGGATGGCTCCCTAGGATAGTTGGAGGTGTAGGGAGGGGGAGAGGGAGAGGGGAGAGTGTATGAAGAACTCATAGGAGACTGGAGAGTGGGAATATGGGGAAACCATCTCAGAAGCAGATGTCATTCCTCCACGAGATACCCATTTAACGCATGAGTTCTTCTGGGGGAAACAGCAAGAGGTGAAACCCAAGGTGGTCATCCATGTTTTTGCATTACCCCTGGATAACAAAGTATATATACATTGGTTACTGATGGTTTGATAATGTTTCCCCCTCAATTGTATCTCTATATACTTCTAATAAAAAAAAATTTCTGTCCAGCAAAGGAAACCATAAACAGGGTGAAGATACGAACTACATAATGGGAGGAAATATTTGCAAACTATCCATCTGATAACGAGTTGATACTCTAAACATAAGAAACTCAACAACGTGAAAATAACCAAGCTAAAAACTGGTGGAAAGACCTGAGTAAACATTTTTCAAAGAAAGATATATAAGTGGCCAATAAGTGTACAAAAAAGTTAAAAATAGAATCACCATGTGATTCAACAATGTGTATATACAGCTGTGTATACATCTAAAAGAAATGTAATCACTATGTTGAAAATATATTTGCACACTCCTGTTATAGCATAATGTACTATACCCAAATGTGGTGTATACACAAAACAGAACCCTATTAATTCATGTAAAAATGGAACACTACCATTTATGATGACATGGATTAACCAGGAGGACATAATGTTGTCAGGCACAGAAAGACAAATAGTGTATGATCTTATTATGAAATAAAAAAATGTTTTTTCATAAAGTAGAGAATAGAAGGGCAGTTACAGAAAGAGAAGAGAGTTGGGGGAGGTTTGAGTGGGGAGTTATTGGTCAAATAATACAAAATTACAATTCAATGATGGGAAAAAGTTTAAGAGACCTACTGTACAGTATGATTGCAGCTAATGATGACATATTGCAACCTTGAAAATACCAAGAGTTAGATGTTTAGTATACTCACCCCAAAAGTGATTACTATTTGAAATAATGCAAAAGTTAGATTTATCCTTCCATAATGTATATATAATTCAGCACTACATATATATATATGTATATAAAGTGTGTATATATATATATTTAATTTTCTTCAGTCAACTAGAAAAAAAGAACAATAATTTAAAATCAAGAACCAAAGAGCTTAAAATAAAAAGACTGCATTTCTAAGAAATCTGATCCATTCTCATTTGCATCTTATTACCTTTCAATCATCACCTTTCAAAAAGGAAGTTACTAGCCTCAATCAGGAAAGCCTTAGGCTGTGCCAGCCCACAGCAGAGCTGGCTATCTTCTTGAACTGAATCACAGCTGACAACAGGGACAGATCAAAACAATTTCAGCATGACCTAAGTAGTAGCCATGTACCCCACTCCTCATTGGTCAGCTGAGCTGAGTCATCATCCATGAATCTCAAATCAGAACCTCTGCTGACATATCAAGTGCAATAGAGACAAAATCTATGGTTTTGATTGCTGGTGAATTGTCTAAAGGGATTTGAGAAAATAGATTCTTCACTGGCTGGCTCAAGAGGAGAGAGATCTCAAAGTAGACCTGGGATGAGGGATGACAGCTCAATCAGCTTGGCCATCTCTAGGATATGCTGATGGGTAATGTCTCTGAAGGGTTTCATTATGCTGCTCTCTCCAGACTCCTAGGACAGATAAACTATTGATGTTGTCAGGACACCTGACAATAATTAAAGTGCCTGGCTTACTTTTGAGCTCAGCAGCTTCTGTTGATTCAAGATAGCCTATACATCTCACCCATTTTTCCTCTCCCTGAAGCTAAAGATCAAGAAGGTCATCTTTGGACTTTCTCTGGGGTTCTGTATATCTCAGGTTGATATATAGTGTCACTTCATCAAGGCCAGTCTTGAAAAAAAATAACTTGCGAATTCAATGTGAGTAAAATTCCAAATACTTTTCAAACAGATTACTCTGAACCTGGGTGCTGTAGTTGCGTGTATTCTTTGCCTGATCTCATTTTTCTTGGTACTCTTCTCCCCATTTAGACACACCAAGTAGGTACTCTTCTCCCTATTTAGACACACCAAGTAGATGAAACTTCTTGCACAAGGTCCAGAGACTCCAGCAAGAGGTTCACACAAGGGCTGCAAAGGCAGAGACCATCCAGCTGCTCCTCCTTACTATGCACCATGCAGCCTGGGCTCCCTGATTCCTCTGGGAGAGTTAGTGCTGACCAGTCACATCATTTCCCATCATGCAAGTCATTCATTCTAGAAACCGGAAACAAGCTAAGGGAAGCCTTTCTGAAGGAGTCAAACTTCCCAGAGGTTTTATCAAAAGGAAAGCAGCCCTCTGTTCCCTAGAGAGCCCTAGGGAATATCCTGAATGCAAGAAGAGAGAAATCAACAAAAAATTTTCTCTCTTCTAAGGGTTTGCATTCATTTCTTCTTACATGCTGTTGGAAATCGTTAACGTTTAACATTAGTCTAAAGATTCTTTTGGTCTTGCTTCACATTTCCATCTCGTTTCTTTTTGAATCTAATGCTGTCACTGAACCACATATTCTTTGCACAGGAAAATGAACATAAATCCCACAATACATGTCATGACATTTACTAAAATTTAAAAAAAAATCTACTTCTTTCTGTCATGTGTTGATGAAGGCCTTAAACTCAGTGAGTAGAAGAATTTCTAGAGAGATTTAGAACTCATCAGCCTTTCCTATAAAGCCCTTCAATTGGTTCAAAACTGCCTCCTTCAAACTGAAAGACAGTCAGGCCCCAATGGCAAACTCCTATAATTTCTGTGACTCTGAAGACTGAGGCAGGATTGCAAGCTCAAAGCCAGCCTCAGCAATTTATCAAGGCCCTAAGCAACTTAGGCAGACTCTGTCTCAAAATAAAAAAGACTGGGATGCTGTGCAGTGGTAAAGTACTCCTGGGTTCAATTCCAAGTCCACTTGTACCCCCAAAACAGAACTAAAGGACAATCAGGATCTTTATTGCCTTATCTCCTCCATTTCTGAAAAGATTTGCCCTGATTCAGAGGTGAAAATAACAGTCTTTGGTAAGGTTCTGCCTAGAATGTGATATGGAAAAAAAAATGTGTGATCTTAAGAATTAAGTTTTCTGCAGGAGGGGAATTTGTCCAGATAGAGAAGTGTCCACCTTTAAAACCACCTTAAGAAAGAAGGTCAAATTTCTCCCTACCTTTACAACTCAATAATCTTTGACATGCTTTTTCTTCAACATTAAATGCTTTCTATTTTGTTTCTCGTAGTAATTTTACAGATAAATGGTTTCATTTTATTAATTAATTTCATGATTTTCTACTTCACATTTTATACATGTAATAGATAAATACCCCATAGGTTGTTTCAATGTAAAAACTGCTTAAACACAAGAAGTACCCTGGTTTATCATAATTTGTATTACCCACATTCAAATGCATTGTGGGGTAAGCTGTTTTTTCCCAAAAAGAGAATCAATCTAATTTAATGTAGGTTTAATCCTACTTTCCAGTAACACTATTTGTGTGATGGCCCTATCTAGAGACATGATTGCAATGTATTCTAAGAAATTTGTTATCAAAAGAAATTTGTTGGAATCAGAAGAAAGTGTAAATTCTCTTAATTTTAGAGAACAATGCTTCATATCCAAAAAAGAATATTTCAAGAACTGAATTATCTTTATGAACAGTTGTCATATTAAATAAAACTATAGACAACAAATCTTGGTCAGGCAGCTTGTACTTCTAATAAACAACTGCAATTTCAATAAATAAGAGCAATTTCTTAGTGACTATTGCCAAATGCCTGCCTGACTAGTAACAATTTGTCACTTATAAGATTTATATTATAATTTTCACTAATTAATCATCTAAATAAAAACAAAACTTATTATACTCTGAATATTATTTCTTTATGAGCTAATCATACTAATATTTTCCAAAACAAAATCCCATTTCCATAGTAGACCTACCTGACTTGTGGGTAATTCACAACTTAAGATGATGAAATGAAGCTTCATTTACACATTTTTAGTTTTAGTTAACACTTCTGGGTTTTGTGCTTTTGAGTGACTCCTAATTCAAAATTCAATTTGGCAGGTCCAAATATGCAGAACCTACAGCAAGAAGCCTGTTACAAATTCATGATATAAAGTCTCTGAATTTGCATGAGAGCAGTTTCAACCAACACTCCAGTTATCACTCACTAAAGGTAATAATTATAATCTTCCCAAGCTATAAAAAGCTCTATGAGACATTTATTTAGAACAATCTATTGGTTTTGTCATCATGAATGGATCCTATTTCAGGGGAGATCTAGGCACTCCAGGAAGTGTATCAAAGTCAGAATAATGACAGATAGTATGCTTTGAAGAATTTATTTATGATATTTCAACTCATCATTTGTAAATTATCCCTTTAGAAGTGATATTGGACCTCAGGGTGTTCTCTATACAAACATGTCCAGTATCGAAGGCATCTTTACAATCACGATCATTGTAGAATTCATAATCGGAATGTTGGGGAATGGATACATTGGACTAGTCAACTGGATTGCCTGGATTAAGAAGAAGAAGATCTCCTCAATTGATTGTGTCCTTACTAGTTTAGCTATCTCCAGAATGTGTCTTATTGCTGTTGTGGTAACGCATGGTATTTTGATAGCACTATACCCAGATAAATATGAAAATCTGAAAATACATACAGTTGTAAACAGCTTCTGGACATTCTTCAACTACTTAAGTATGTGGTTTGCCACCTGTCTAAATATCATCTACTGCCTCAAGATAGCCAATTTCTCCCACCCATTTTTTCTGTGGCTGAAGTGGAGAATTGATAGAGTCGTTCATTGGATCCTGCTGGGATGCTCTGCCATCTCCTTCTTGGTTGGCCTTATACTAGCACCAATACTGACTTATTATAGGTATCATAACCTTATAAAACATAAAAGAAACATCACCGAAATGCTCCATGTGAGTAAAATTCAATACTTTGAGCCAATAACTTTATTTAACCTATTTGCTATGGTATCATTTTTTTTATCACTAATCTCATTTTTTCTCTTAATAATATCCCTAATGAGACATATTAACCAAATGAAACTTAATTCTAAAGGTTTTCCAGACCCCAGCACAGAGGCTCATGTAAGAGCCATGAAAATTGTAACTTCATTTCTCTTCTTCTTTTTTATTTACTGTGTGTTTTCTCTTTTCCTGACCTTTAGCTATCTTCTACCCAAGCAAAAGTTAGCCGTGATGGTTAGTGAGACTATGATAAATCTTTATCCATCAGGACACTCAATTATTTTAATTTTTGGAAATAGTAAACTGAGACAGACATCTGTCAGGATTCTGACATGTAGAAAAATAGCCTGCATGATGTGAAATCTTAGATTTGTAAATGGACTTTAAGGGAAATCTTATTTTCTGTTTTAAAAAATTGGATTTTTTCTTGGGAGGCTGAGGCAGGAGGATCATTTGAACCTTGGAGTTTGAAGCCAGCATGGGCAAAAAAGTGAGACCTTGTCTCAGAAAACAAGGAAACAAAAAAGAAAGCGGAAGGGGTGGGGGGGGGGGAGAAAAAGGGAAACAGGAAGGAAGGAATGAAAGAAGGAAGGAAAGAAGAAGGGGAAGAAAGAGAAAAATAAAATTCTAATAAGCACTTTCTTATTTTTTCCAGTTATTCCATTAATTTTGAATGCATGTTTTTAGATATTACCAGGTCCTAATGAATACATCCTTTGCCTTTTCCAGCTCAGACCTCCTCACCTTTGCATTCTCCTTTCTCTAAGAATGTTAGGGCTCATGCATCTCTTTTTTGTCTTCTCAAGACAACCATTAGGCACATATGTTAAGTTCTCTTAAGATTTTCTTTGGCCTATGATAAACTGAACCTGGGATATACTTTCCAATTTCTCTTTTCTTTCTGTGATAAATTTTCAGTGCTGGCCCTTAATTGTGCTCAGTTCACAGCTCTGCTGAGTCAATCTCATTTGACTGATTAACTATGAATTCAAACCTCCCCTGTCTTTTCTCTGCTTCACTTTCCTGAGTGATGCTTTGCATTGTCTCCCTGATACCATTTTCTGGTTGACCTTATTATGACTCTTGCTGTTCATTGCCCTTGAAATTAAATTTCCTCAGGACTGGAGCAGTGGCTCAGGGGTTACGACACTCATCTGGCATGTGCAAGTACACGGGTTCAAACCCCAGCACCCACTACACAACTAAGTGTCAGAGCAACAAAAGCCAAGTGAAAAACTCAATAAAAATTGATTCTCTCTCTCTCTCTCTCTCTCTCACTGTACTTCTCTCTTTAAAAAAAAATTAAATTTCCTCACAAATAACCTAGTTCTCAGGCAGCACCTGATAGGGATAGAATCTATACAACAGCATATCCTAAGTACTCTTCAATCTGGATAAAAGAATGAACATAACTAATGTCCCTTAGATTGTTTTATTCAAGTTCCTCTTTTAAAAAAAAAAAAAGAAAACCAGAATGAATTTTTACTCAGGACTTAAGAAAAGAAATTAATTTGAAAAAAAATTAACATATACCATGAAATACACTACACACAATCTCTCTCTCTCTTTCTCTCTCTCTCTCTCTCTTTCTCATGCATGCATGCACACATGCACACACACACACACACACACACACACGGTATCTGCTCATAACACAGATAGGGTAAATTACAAAAGAAAGAAAGAAAATGAGAATACTAATAAAATATGTTTTTATTGTGAGTATTGAATCCTTCCTCACTAGAATATCTTTTGAGACATGTGGCCTGGCATGCCTGAGAGCAGGCCTAGTCTGATCTGGTTGTGCGTTTTTGTGCTTACTCCCAGCATTTTCTGTGTCTAATTCTGGTCGCTTCAATTTACTCATTTCCTTGTATCATAGCTAAAAATATGAATTAGCTTAATTTTAATCATTTTGCTTACAATTTTGTAAAATTCACTCTGTAAAACACTGCTAATTTTAGCCCTTCGTTATATACATTTCATTGATTGTATTTCCAATATGTTAGTCACTTATGTTGCTTTTATTGTACAAGACAATAAAATTCATATTTTGTTGGAATATGTTAATATATTCTATGAAGAACCTATGAAGTCTATGCTGTATTGAACATTATACTTTTCTGCAGGTTTAGATTTTTTAAAAAGTGTTATAGGATTAGCACTTCTGGGAAGATTTCATCCCATTAATCTGAAGTTTCTTTTTCCATATTTTGTTTTTTGCTTTCTAATGTTTTCAAGTTTCTCTAGTGACCCAATGATCAGAGTTTGAAGTAACAGCCATTTAACAAAATGCTCACTTGTGGAACTTTTCTTCCTCTTAACTATATATATCATTAGCCTAACTTTTATGCTGTACAAAACTGGCAGGCACAAAATCTCCGCTTATTTGCAAAAACAAAATACAACATTAAAATTATTCTAAAATTATTTGGTTGACACTATTATGTAATATGCCAATAAAAATTAATAAAAAAGAAAAAATTTTTTGGGTTCAGGAATTGTTATAGTTTCTGTGAATGCTTTATTTATCAGAATAACTATGGAGTAGAAATTGTGTCCCTGGGACATGAATTATTTCCAAGATAGAGGAAAACAGTCATCTACAAACATGGCTATATTATCGTGCTATTTTATCCCACAATCAAGGTTACATCTCAAGAATGAAGATTTCTCTGTTGAGGACGGGAGAAGTCATACATTTCTAGGAAGGCATAAATGCCTAATAATTATTCCATAGAAACGCTATAAAGTGTTCTTCAGTAACTCTAAGTTATAGAAGCTATTTCAAAACAAAAGTTGGCCTGTAGATGTGTGTTATATTTAAATTTTATTCTCCTGATAAAAGGGGAAAGAGTCTAGAAACTTAGAAGCAATTTGGTAGGGAGGAGAGTGGAGAGGAAAATGAAATACCGGATTTTATACTCTTCTTTCTCATGTGTACAATAGTCCTTGAAAACATTTTATTTTTGAACAGTTTTACTGAGGTATAATTGATACATGAAAAACTGCACATATTTAGTATATATGATTTGATTAAGTTGGACAAATGCAAACACCCATGATGCCATCACCACAATCAAGGTAATGAACATACCCAACACCAGCCAAAATTGCCTTGAGAAAATCTTAAGTGAAAATGAAAAATTTAAATATAATCAATAATTGTGTTTATCATGGCTCCTTTACCTTATTATATCCAATACCATAAATTCTGACCAACAAATGTCACTAACTCAATAAGATGACACATTATTTTAAGATGCTGTACCATGTAATTGTTCACATAAACAACCAAGATAACTAAAAAAATGGGTGGATCCAAGTAATCTATATTTAGTGTTCATCTTTTATATTTCCTGAAAATACACAATTCTCGTGGGATTCTTTACTAATAATCAATATGATCATTCACCAAAATGAAAATACTTCCACAAATTTCAATTTTTGCAAGTTTTCTAATTGCTAGCAAACTCTTGAGGTTTAGGTTTCCCAGATAAAATATAATATAATACAAAACTAATTTTATTTAACTTCAGGACTTCCTGAAAGTTCTATCTTATGCACCTTGGCACATACCTAAAAACATTTCTCATCCTTTGCCTAAAATTCAAGTCTCACTAAGCATCCTGAATTTTTATTTGCTAAATTTGTTAACCCTCTTAAGGATACTAGCATGCATCAAAGATTAATGAAACCAAAGTTCATATATCTTAGCCTCAGAAAGATAGTACAGGACTATAAAGGGTATTGGCTCAATTTGCATCTTAGTAAACACAAGCTCAGCCTAAATTAACTATATGTGAAAAAGAATAAGCTGCTGGGAAGCTAAAAGGATACACGGCATCCAGACTAAAGATCGCCAAGCCCAGTGTTCTTCACGACTAATTATGACTTAATGAAGATAGCTACTGTCTCCATTTCTCATGTCACCCTTCGTCACAAGACAGACTACAATAGAAGACGAAATGAAAATTACAGCAAAATTTAAGAAGCGGGAGTAAATACCAAACTGCTTCAGGTCAACTAGAAAGGAATTGGGTATTTCTCTATCTAAACATGCCGTATACAGAGGAGAATATTTTGATGCTCATGGCAGCTGGAGAGTTTTCAGTGGGGATCTTAGGGAATGCTTTCATTGCATTGGTAAACTTCATGGACTGGCTCAAGAATAGGAAGATTGCCTCCATTGACTTAATCCTTACAAGCCTGGCTATATCAAGAATTTGTCTATTATTCATAATTTCTTTAGATTGTTTTATCTTGGTGTTGTATCCAGATGTCTACGCCACTGGTGAGCAAATGAGAATCATCGACTTCTTCTGGACCCTAACCAACCACTTAAGTGTCTGGTTTGCCACCTGCCTCAGCATTTTCTATTTCTTCAAGATAGCAAACTTCTTCCACCCGCTTTTCCTCTGGATGAAGTGGAGAATTGACAGGATGATTCTCAAGACTCTGCTGGGGTGCTTGGCCCTCTCTGTGTTTATTAGTCTTCCAGTCACTAAGAATTTGAATGATGATTTCAGACACTGTGTTAAGTCAAAGTGGAAAAGAAACCTAACTTTGAAATGCAGAATAAATAAAACCAGATATGCTTCTACCAAGGTATTTCTCAACCTGGTAACGCTGCTTCCCTTTTCTGTGTCCCTGATCTCATTTCTCCTCTTGATCCTCTCCTTGTGGAGACACACCAGACAGATGCAGCTCAATGCCTCAGGGCACAGAGATCCCAGCTCAGAAGCCCATGTGGGAGCCATGAAAGCTGTCATCTCCTTCCTCCTCCTCTTCATTGCCTACTATCTGGCCTTTCTTATAGCTACCTCTAGCTACTTTATGCCAGAGACTGAATTAGCTGTGATTTTTGGTGAGTTGATTGCTCTAATCTATCCCTCAGGCCATTCATTTATCCTAATCCTGGGGAACAATAAATTAAGACAAGCATCGAGAAGGGTGCTTTGGAAAGTAAACTATATTCTAAAAAGAAGAAAATTTTAACAAACAGATCTAAAGAGAAACTAATTCTCCAGGACAAAGAAATACAAAAGGTTTCTTAATTATTTTCAGTTCTTGTATTAATGTTGGATTCATGCACTTAACTACTCTTAAAGTTTATTTAGCATACTTATAATCATAGCTTAGGAAATCTCATGTAAACTGGCTTTGTATGTCTCTATCTCTCTGAATCTATCTTTCTCTCTCTTCCTGTTTACAGTTGATTCTTTAAACATATTTTAGAACAAATTGCTATTAGTATCCTAACATAAACTTTGAAAGGAGAGGACATTTTCATTGTTGGTTGTAAAACATTTCTGCAGATGCAAATGTATAACTAATTCAAAATAATTGTAATAGCATCTTGCTGTGTTTTGCATCCTTATGAAAAGCAGTTGGTGTCATGATTCATCTCAGCTCTTCCAATTAAGCATCACTTTTGAAAAGGACTCAAACAAGTTAACAAGTCTTGATAAATTGTGTGGAATTACATGAATATGTAGTAATTAATACTGATTATAATCCCTGTTAGCACCATTCTAGGATCATAGAGCAATGAATGAAAGATGCCATAGAAGCAACAGAGAAAAATTATATGTAGAAATTATCTACAAAACAAGAAGCCTATTGATTGCTTATTGAAAGGAATTTCTCCACAAAAGACACGTATAAACTTGCTTTTATCAAACTTCAACTGGACCAAACAATCATTGTCAAGATACCATAAGATGAGATGTTAATCAAAACCTTAAATATTAAGATGTTAAAATATCAAGTCATCTCTATACAACAAGGAAATATTTGGACTGTGTATAACACATTTACAAAATCTCTTTGGGGCATCCCATCAAAAACACATCATTTGTGCATGACAAAGATATTGTGGAGTGAACAATTCTATTACCAATCAGCCTAGAGCAGCCATGAACTTTGTGTGTACGAAAGAAAATATTTATAAATAAAGATATGTTAAATATTCTCATCAATAAATTTGTTTAAAATCAAAATTAATTTTACTCTTCAGCCAGGTGTTTATTTTTCTGTTGTAAAATGAATAGAAATGATACAGAACAATTAAATTGATAAATTTAATAAGATTTATTGTGTGCCTTGTAAGTTAAAGAAATAATGGAAGATTAGATGCATAGGCTTTAGCTTATATTCCTTTAAATATTGCCTGAAAGAATACCAGTCCCTGCCCCCAAAAGCAAAGGCCTGGTTTATGTGGCTTTTTTTCTCTTTCTGCATCTTTCTACTGGTGCATTATAGTTGTGCAAAGTGATGGAATTTGTTGCTAGATATTTATACATGCACATAATATAGCAATATAATTTGGCCAATATCTTCCCTAGCACTTCCCCCTTCCTCCACATCTCTCACTCCTTGGTACCTTTCCTCTACTGATCTCCCTTTGATTTTTATGAAAGGAGCCTTCTTCACTTTTATTTTTTCATTTTTCCTCTTTAGTTTCTAATTATGTGAGAAAGCATACAACCATTGACCTGACTTTGACTTATTTCACTTAATATATTGTTCTCAAGTTCAATCCATTTTCCTGCAAATGACAAAATTTCATTTTTCTTTATAACTGAGTAAAACAGCATGGTATGTGTATATATATATCATGGTGAGATACGTATATGTGTGTGTGTATCATGGTGATATATATGTATATATCATGGTGATTATATATATTATAGTATTATGTAATATATATAATATATATTATGGTATTGTGTTATATATATATATATATATATATATATATATATATATATATATATATATCTCACCTTTTCTTTATCCATTCATCTGTTGCTGGATGCCTAGTCTGTTTCCATAGTTTGGCTATTATGAATTGTGCTGCTATAAATGTGGGTATGCGTGTACCACTATAGTAAGATGACTAATTCTTCAGGGTAAATACCAAGGAATGTTATAGTCTAGCTTTTTGAGGAAACTCCATGCTGACTTCCATAGTGGTTGCACTAATTTATAGTCCCACCAAGAGTGTAAAAGTGTCCCTTTTTATCCTCATCCTCTCTCCAGCATTTATTTGTATTCTTGATGGCTGTCATTCTGACTGGTGAGAGATGAAATTTCAGTGTAGTTTTAATTTGTATTTCCTTAACTGCTGAAGACGTTGAACATCTTTTCACATATTTGTTGGCCATTTGTATTTCTTATTTTGGGAACCACCTGTTTGATTCATTTGCCCCTTTATTAATTGGTTATTTGTAGATTTTGTATAGTTTTTGAGTTCTTTATATATTCTAGCTATTAATTCTCTGTCAACAGAGTAGCTAGCAAAGATTTTCTTCCATTCTGTAGGTTCTAGATTCACATTCCTAATTGTTTCCTTTGCAGGGAATGCATAAATTTTAAATAATCCCCCTGGCATGGCCATATTCTCAGCATTGGAGATGCAAAAGTGAATGAAGCATTTTTACTATCCTTAGGAGATCAAAATCTAATGGATGATGATCTCTATCAGCAGAGGGGCAAAAGAAGGTGTTATGAAACCTCGTAGCAGAGAAGGACAGGAAAGATCTCATAAAAGAAGTGACATGGAATTTTTTTGCACTCAATCCCTGAACCACAACCCCAGACCTTTTTATTTTTTATTTTGAAACAGACCACTAAGTTGCTTAAGGCCCAGCTAAGTTGCTGAGGTTGCCCTCAAACTTGCAATCCTCCTGCCTCAGGCTCCTGAATGACTGAAATTACAGGTGTGTGCCTCCATGCGAGGCATAACATGGGATCTTGACCACAGAAAACGGAAAGTGGAGGAAAGTAGAATGAAGCCACAGCTAACTAAGCATTATCTCAGTGTTTTCAGTGATTTGAGAACACTGAGTAATAAAGTAAGATTTAAGTGAAAAAAAAACAGAAAATTTCTTTCTTTTTCATCTTCACCTACGATAATTCTTCCCTCAAATTTATATCTCTTAATACATTTTTGCATTGCGAAACGTTCTCAAGCGTATCCACAGTGTGGTCCTATTATTTCAGAAGCTGAATGGAAAGTCCCTGAGGGTACAGAGAAAAAAAAATTTAAAAACCAGAGATTAATTCCCCTACTAAGACAAAAGCTAGTTCTAAACCTGATTCTGAATTCAACATAATGTACAAATAAATAGAATTGAACATGTTTAATTTATCTTTGTGTTACCTTAACCTATAACATCTTTATTAACACTATTACAGAAAGAAAACAGCTTATGCCCTTGATGGAACTGGCCATTAATGCCTTCATTTTCATTCTCATCTGATTTCATAGTCCACCTTCTTGGACCACCCACATTCACAGGTGTGTGTTCCTCATAGATAGAACTGCATTTTGACACTCAGAAAAACAAAGAATGTCCAAGTTAAACACAATTCCTAGCTTGACTGTATTGTGCCCACCAACTGAAAGATGTATGCCTGCAATATCTTTTGCTATTGATGTTCACTCAGAGGCTTGGGAGGTAGAATGGAATAAATATGTTAAAATTTGTCTATGCTTATTCACACACAAAAAAAAAAATCTAGTAAGTGAATTTTCTCACAGTACTTGTTTTTTTCCTAGGACTTCTATAATAAAGTACCACAAATTGCAGCAGGCAGGCAAGTACAGAAGCTTAAACAAAAGAACCTTTTTTTCTTACAGTTCTGGATGCTAGAAGTTAAAAGACCAGGTGTAAGCAGAGCTGATTCTTTCTGAGTGCTGTGAGAAAGAACAGCTTTTGGTGTTCCTGAAGGCTTTCCTGAATGCCAGCTAAACAGAAGTATAACAAAATGGCACATGTGCTTTGAAATATTGGCAGAGATCAAGAAAGTATGCAAGGTAAATTTCTGTGTTTGAACTGAGAAAAGGGTGTATACTTAGATAATTTGTCTACTGGTTTCAAGAATCAAGTCGTTTGCTTTCAAACACTGGTGGTACTTCAGTCTTAGTCAAATTACTAAAGTCTGAGCTCTATGTAAAGCTCCAAAACACAGATGAGTCGGAATTCAGTCAGGATTCTGTATCTCCCTGCCTATCTTTGACCCTTGATGGAGATCCATGACCCTAGAAAGGAAGCAAGAGACAAGGCATGCGTGCTGATAACTTTATTGGTGTTTGAAGTTAGAGAAAGAAAGGCCAAGATGTTTGCAACGCTGAAAAGTTTAGTTGCCAATTGATCTCCATCAGTTTCTGAAACAAAAAGAAGGATTTTAGATAGAAGCAATAAGTTGACCTATGCCTGATATCTCTACCATTATGTAATCTCATTAAAAGACATCACACTGAGAGAAGGAGGAGGAAGCAAGAAACAGAAGGAGAAGGCAGGGAGAAGGGAATAGGAAAGGAGGAGATTAAAGGAGAAGAAAGAAGAGGACAGCAAGAGCTTGAAGAGTCTGCAGACGAATAAAAGAATAAGAGAGTCAGAAACTCCAACAGGGTGGAAAGAACGCTTGCTTCTGTGAAAGTGGAGGGGATGTCTTCATGTGTAAGGTTGAGGCAAGGAGCAACATAACAAGGACACAAATGGGAGACAGTTTAAGAGGGATTAAGTCAAGATTTAAAAATGGGAGGCACATAAATAGAAATGAGAAACTTTGGGAATTTAAAGAGAAATTCCCTAAATTATTGCATAAAATGTAGGCAGTACCTGGGGCAATCCTGGAGACCATCTGTAGCTGGTTTTCTGCATCATAGACCAACAGGAGGGCTGTTGATATGACCACCCTGGCCACCTCTTCTACCCTGACTGCCCTGGCCACCTCTTCCACGTTGACTGCCCTGGCCACCCTGGGCCTCTTTGGCCATATCCACCTCGTTGCGTTCCATGTGAGCTCTCCTGCCCTCCCAGGACAGTTTGACCTCCTGGGCCATGCTGATGATAACAGGGTTTCTTTCCATTTTTGCCATTCTTGCCATGCTGATCTGTGAGTTCTCTTTGAGGTCTGAGTTGTGATTTCTCCAGTGTTTCTTCAGTTAATTCATCATCCACTTAGGAAAAGCAACACAGATCCCAAAAAGAATAAGGAAAAAAATGATAACCATAAATTTAATGAAGGCAAGTGTGGAATCCACCATTGCCTACATTTAGCGAGAAGATATTTGACCGTTTTAAATGGTATTAGATACTGACCAGGGTCCAGCATATAGAAAAGAAGGGGAGGAGAAATCCTCCCTAGAGCACATGTACTTAGTTGGGCACATTTTGTTTGGTCCATCACAGTTAAATCTCTCCTTACGTTTGAAACATCTTCCACTACTTTATATTGTTATCCATTCTGAACTTGATGTGATGATATATATGAAAATCGTCCATAAGCCTCTAGATTTCTCATGGTGTCTGAGACAAACCACCAGATAAAAAAGTCACTTTGTCTATCTATAGGAATATATGATATCTTAACATAAGTCCATTGAACAAGGAAAAATTATCAGGCACCCCATCACTACTAAGAGCAGAAAAACTATACAACACAGGTTCTCCTGTTTCTTCTAAGAGCTTCTTCAAATTCTTAAGTCTACAGATTCTCACAGGGTACGGTGGTGCACGCCTATAGTTTCAGTGAATTGGGAAACAAGAGGATTTCAAGTTCAAAGCCAGCCTCAGCAATCTAGCAAGATCCTGTCATAAAATAAAAAATAAAAAGGGCTGAGGATATGGCTCAGTGGTTAACACTGCCTCTGAGTTCAATCTCCGGCATTAAAAAAAAAAAAAGGGAGGAAAGAAAAAGTCTACAGGTTCTTAAAGTACAATTAAAATTTATCCCACATTGTCTCCTTTCACAAATTACTGCTTTCTATAGCTAAATCCAAGCCCTTTCCATCTCTTGCATCAACTTTCAATTATTTCTTTATAATCTCTAATAGCATTGTCTGCATTTATATGAAGTATATTTATTAAGTTATTAACACTGTTGCTTTGACCATAAGTCACACATAATTGTGATGATGAAGAAATAATTTAGTCAATTACTACACTGTTCAATACACTCACCAGTGTAGTGAGTATAGAGGAACCAAAATACTTATGGAAGCATCAATATGTAACAAAGACTCCCTCTAATATGTAACACTTATTCTTATTTTTGGTTTTGATTTGGGCTTGGGTTTTGGTATGTTTTCTTAGTTTTTTTTTTTTTTTACTTTTTTGTTCCTTCTACAATGTAGAAATGAAACTATATGGTACACTGGTTGAGAAAGGAAGCTTTAAAAGTTGAACATAATGTTTTTATTCTTTAAAAATGTAGGAATTTGAGATTAGGCCAATATGCCAGAGGCTCTTAGAATACATTTAGAAAAAAAATCCAATAATTTAATTGAATTCAAAATAGCTCACATAGTAGTTGGGGCGCTTCCTCTTGAAAGGTTCCTGAGAAGAACAAAAGAAGGAAGAAATTCGAAATGACATTTAAAACTGAATGGATGGATCATTAACAAGTCAGAAACTAATTTTGATCTTATATGTAAATCCAATAATCATTAAGCATAAAGGTTTTCATTAAGCAATCAGATTATTGGCTAATTCATTTTTCCTCAATTCTGCCATTTTGTTGGTGGATGTCTTATAACCCATTAGCTCTTTCGTGTACTCTTATCCCATTTTTATCTTTATTCTACACACACCACTACACCAATACCATTTAAACTAACTTCAAATTCCTCATTTAAAGTGTGTATGACGAATAATGTCTCTAAGATTCATGTACTCGCAGTAAGCAGTGGCACACTCCTGTAATCCCAGCAACTCGGGAGTGTGAGGCAGGAGGATCTCGAGTTCATGTCCAGCCTCAGCAACTTACCAAGGCCCTCTGTCTCAAAATAAAAAATAAAAAAGGACTGAGGGTGTATCTCAGTGGTTAAGCATCCCTGGGTTCAATCCCTGATACAAAAAACAAATTTTTCAAATACTCAGAAAAATCAGCATTTAAGCAGATATCAGTGCTTTTTAACTAAAGGATAAATCATTAGTGCTGTAAATTCAGAGTGGAAGAATGAAGTGCAATGATAAATGCACTCATTGAACACATATACTACTTTAGGTAATTTATGTAAGACCTTTATGCTTTAAGTTAGTTACATGTCAATAGAGATGAAATCTTTGCAAACATAAAAGGCTTACATTATTTAATTACTAGCCATTGTTTGTAGAAGGATTTAGAAAAAGCATGTACAAAAAAGTGGGGTGCCCAGATTCTGCTCATGTCCAGACAATGTTTGGATCTCTCTGCTATAAGGGATCCCAGTGTGAAAAGGAAAAAGAAGGTGCATATTTAACATATTGCTGAAGACTACTGAAATGTGTGGGCCTTGTCATTCCTTTCTGCCCATTAGGAGGACTCCCTAATCCCAATTTTAGGAACTTTTTAGAGACAACAAATTAACAAAAAAAGTATAATATGTTCCAAAGAAAAAAGAAGCACATGCGTAAATAAGGATTTACCTGTTTCTTGAAGAAAACCAGTAACTGCGTCTAGGATTTTTGGGAAAAAAATACAAAAAATAAGACAATTTCAAAACATGATTTAATAGAGTCCAGCTGTTCATCTGTAAAAAGGCAGGTAGATTTACATAGAAGTTAAGAAAATGCCTAAAAGAACTCTAGGAGAAAAAAATATAAATGATCTGGATACAACGAATTAACATTTCCCAAAGTAGAGCTCAGTCCTGATCAGTAATTCTGGACAAGGATTGAAAAGGAAGTCAAATATTTAACTAATTTGACTTATATGTAATGAAATGGGGAGCTGCAATGCCTGTAGACGAAATAAAGATGCTGTGACACCTTGAAGAGAAAAAAAAAATTGAGAATAGAAACCATCTGAAACCATATAGCTCACTGTCTACATTAACATTTCTTTATTACCCAGAACACTCTTACCCAGCAGATAAACTTTTCAAATAACTATTTATTATTTCAGGAACTTGCCCAAAACTCATTTAAACAAGCATGATTCTGTTTGACTCTTCCATGCCATTTATTGTTTATTCTCCAAGACTGTCCGTATAACCTCAGTACCCTTGTCTTGGAATCTCTTAACATGTGAATTTTACCCATTCCAAACAAAGTCCTCATAAAACCAGACTTGAATCTTTCTTTTTAAATATTCCAACTTTGCTCTTTCCCCTCCAAGACACTATTAAGGCAAAGTAGCATTCTTCCTCATCACATTAAACATAAACCTACCTTTACTTATCAAAAGATTAGTTTGGTGATATTTTGAGGCATCCAACATTTGACCATCTTTTAAGCTAAACTTTCATTTGAAAGTTCCTCACATTTTGGTAAATAATTGTTCTATGAACTACTCAGAGAAACATAGTCCTGCACTCTATTGCTCTATACTGCTGTTCTTGGAAGGAAGGTAACTTTAGTAAGGAAGTCAAGAAATAATTTTTCAACAAGAGATATGGAGCAAAGGAATTTGTGTGTGGAAAATAATCATCATACTTAGGGTAAGTCCAAGTCATTTCAGATGAAGTAAAAGCTAAGAAAGTGGTCAGAGTGAAATAGAATGGTCATGGGATTTGAATCTATAATACATGTAAAAGATATAGCACAGACTGAATTCATCAGATGTACTTCTTTTAAAATATGTTTCCTTTTAAAATATGTTTCCTTATTGTTGCTCCCCATTTAATGTTCAAAAACTATCAAAAAAAACCCCAGAATTTGAGGTTCAAAGCATTTTATCATAGACTTTGAGAGATAACTGGTTTTGGAATCTCTTTCCCAATAAGCAACAAATTTGTCTAATTATATGGCAACAAGGTTAAAACTCAAATAACCTATGATAATTTCATTTATTGTTTAGTGTTGCTACCAGTAAATAAGTTAATAATGTTTAATACTCCTATTTTCTTGACTTGGGCTGCTTCTACATAGTACCACAACATTTTATAATGAAGAAAAATTTTATTCTAATTTTTCATCATTATCTTATAAGGTGTTTAATATTTGGATATTTACAGCTATTTTAACAGTGATCTGGATTTTCACTCTGCTTCTGCATATCTGATACCATTAAGATATGCCATCCATGGAGGTCTATTATCATGTTTTAAATCCAGATAAGGTGTAATGTTATACAATCTAAGGCATTTGTAGAGATGTATTGGGAAGGAGGGAGAGGGAGGGATAAGGGTGGGTTATTGGGGGGGCTCTTGGGGATAAATCTAATTTTCAGAATTTATATATATATATATACATATTATGTAATTTCATTAGAGCTTGTTTGATTGTTCAACAAATAAGTTTCTGAATAAAAAATAAAAAAGATATGCCATCCATCATCTGTATGTGCAAGAGCTATAGACATAATTAACCATTTACTTTTATTATATATAGATTCCTTATTACCTAAAATTATCCATTTCTAGGAAGCCATAGGTTTACTATATAAATGCTTGTCTGACAGATGCATGATCAGATTTGTGTTTTAAAGGGGAAAGTAATATAATGAAAAAAATTTAATAGTCCATCAAAATTTTGATTAAATAAATAAATAATTAATCAAAACTTTCAATATGTCTAAATGTTCGTTTTATGTCAAAGAAACAACAATTCTAAATGAATTTTAGAATTTTTAGTCAGTTTTTATAGCCCCTGTTATACACAAAATGAATATCTGAAGATCCATATATGTTATAATTGTAAAAGTTATACCATAAAGATGCTATTTTAAGACATACAAAGATTTTAAGACAGATATTTACCATCAGTGATAAATAATGTAGAAATTAATGTTGCCTCCCCTTTTAATGACATATTTTTTGAATATAAACAAATTTCTGAAAAGTCAATTGATCTCTACTCTTTTCCATGAATCTTAACCCCATCATCTATGGCATAAGCCCCACTTCCTCTTACCATCATACACCCTCTGAGCTGAGTTCAATCCCAGTAGGGCCATTGAGAGCAAGACCAGCAGCATCCTGATGGTAGCTATGGTGTCCCTCTCCCTCAACACTGGACAAACTTCTGGACATTCTTTATAAGACCCCGTAGAACAATGTCACTTTTGAATATCATATGTTGGACACTTCTCACCCATATCTAATTTTCCATTTGAGCTTTATCCAAATTTGCTGAAGTGGATTAAATGGTGGATCATATTTCTAAAGGGAAAACCATGAATTTCCTCAGGTTACTTAAAGCAACTAGTTATTCTCAACTATTAATTCTAATTCCAAGTATTCATAATTGTCTTCCATGTTTTAATATTCCATTCAGACCATAGTTTTCTGTTCTATTACCAGATCTAATGCTGTCCAAGCTGTCTATATGCCAATTCCTTCAGGCCCCTTTCCTATAGGATGAGCCAACAGAGTCATTATGAAATGAAAGGTTAAAATAGCAGAAATATAATCACAAAATGAAAAAACAACAAAGGGTCAAGAAAGTCTAGGTTAAGTTATCTTGCATGGGTTAAAAAAGTGAAATCAATTGCCAGTAAGAGACTAAACCCAACTGCAGACTCTGAAGACTATAGTTGTTCCAGATATGCTTGAGTTCATGAATTGAATAGACTAAGAAAACTTACAACTAAAACCTATCAGATTAATGAATGAGTTGTAAAATCACATCCTGTAAAACTTGTTGAGTTAATTAAAGGTGTTCATCTGAGAAAGAGAAGAGCATGAATAAGAATATTGTTCTTGGTTAAAAATCAAGATCAATCTCATATGTATAGTCCTGGAAGGTACAAAAGGCATCATTGATTTATAAAAGAAAATATTTAGGTGACTCAGGAGGCTGAACAAGAAAGATCATAAGTTGTAGACTAACCACAGCAACTTAAGCCCTTAGCAACTTAGCAAGACCCTGTCTCAAAATAAAAAATAAAAGGACTGGGGATGTGGCTCAGTGGTAAAGAAACTTTAGGTTCAACTCCCAGTGCCAAAAATTAAAAAAAAGAAAAGAAAAGAAAAAGAAGAACAGAGAAAGAAAAGACATTTGTTTGGTTGATTATATAAAATAATTCCTTAGAAATATTTAAATTGTTAGATAACTTTATTCATTTTTAAATTGTCTGAAGTAAATTTTGAGTGTCTTACGATAATATAAAAATGAATTGTTTAAAAATTGGTTCAGCATTGTCTTACATAATGAAGGGATTCATTGATTCACATTTATACATGCATATATTTTAACAGAATTGCTTAAACCCAATCATTGTCCAGGATCTACTCCCCTTTGCCCACCCCCCAATCTCATGATTCCTCTATAGTTCCCCCAAGTTAAAGATATAAATGAATATATATGTGTAATTGAAACATTGAAATTAGTAGATTTATACCCTCCCTAGGTGCATTTGGGGTTTTCATGGGAGTCAACTGTAGTCTATAGTATTGAACACCACCCTTCATAACTATAACCCCATGGCTTACGTATTACTTCAGATTTCATGGTTCTATTAAATAAATTTGACTAACTTTCATCCTGTCTTCGGCTTTATTCTCACTTACCCATAGGAGAGAAAACATCTGACCCTTAAGTCTCTGGCTTTGGTTTGTTTCACTCAGTATGATTTTTTCCATTTCCATCCATTTACCTGCAAAACCCATTATACTAATCTTTCTAAAAGCTGAGTAGAACTCCATTGTGTGTGTGTGTGTGTGTGTGTGTGTGTGTGTGTGTGTGTGTATCTAGGTTGTTATCTTGGATCCATTCATCCAGTGAAAGGTATCTAGGTTGTTTCCATAATTTCTCTTTTATAAATTCAGCTGCTATGAACATTGATGTAGCTGTATCTCTGTAATAAGCTGATTCTAGCTCTTCTGGGAAATATCCAAGAATGGGATAGCTGGGACAAACAGTGATTCCATCCCTAATTGAGAAGTCTCCATGCTGTTTTCCATAGTGTCTGTATCAGTTTACAGTCCCACCAACAGTGTGTTAGTGTTCCTTTCTCCCTGAAATCCCTCCAGCATCTATTATTATTCATATTCTTCATTTTTGCCATTCTTACTAGAATGACATGGAATCTCAGCAAAGTTTTGATTTTCATTTCTCTGATTGCTAGTGATGTAGAACACTTTCTCATATATTTATGAGCTTTTTGGACTTCCTCTATTGAGAAGTTTCTGTTTAGATCCATAGCCCATTTGTTGATTGGAGGGTTTGTGGTTTGGTGTTAAGTTTTTGAGTTCTTTGTATATTCTAGATATTAGCCCCTGTCAGAGAGGTAGCACACCATGATTTTCTCCCATTCTCTCGGTTCTCCCTTGCCACTCTTGACTAGTTCCCTAGCTGCACAGAAGCTTTTCAGTTTAATGGCATCCCACTCATTATTTTTTTATTTTAAATCTTATGCTATGGGAGTCTTGTTAAGGAAGAAGGACCCTACAACAATATGGTGGCTGTTGATTCTATTTTGTCTTTAATAATTGTATGGTTGCTGGTTTAATTTCTAGTTCTTTGATCCATTTTGATTTGACTTTTGTGCAAGGTGAGAGGTAAGGATCTCATTTCAGTTGTATGCAAATGGCTGTCCAGTTCATCCAGTACAATTTGTTGAACAAACTGCCTTTCCTCCAAAGTATATTTTTCCACTTTGTTGAATATCAGATGGTTAGACTTGGTGTTAGTCGCAGTGTCTTCTATTCTATTCCATTGGTCTTCCTGCCTATGATGATACCAATACCATGCTATTTTTGTTACTATCACTCTATAGTATAATTTCAGGTCAGATACTGCAATCCATCCTATCTCGTTTTTTTGCTTAGTAGTGCTTTGGCTATTCTGGGTTTTTTATTGTTCCAAATGAATTGGTATGTTGATGGGGATTGCTTTGAATTTATATAAAGCTTTTGGCAGAATGGTCATTTTAACTATGTTGAGTCTGCCTAACCAAGAATACAGGATATATTTCCATTTCTCAGGTCTTCTTTCATTTCTTTCCTCAATGTTTGATAGCTTTCATTGTAGAGGTAGTTTACTTCCTTTATTAGATTAATTCCCAAGTATTTTATTCTTTTTGAGGTATTCTGAATGGGATGGATTTCCTGATTTCTTCTTCCGCTGAATTGCCATTGGAAGATAGGAAAACTATTGATTTATGGGTATTGATCTTGTATCCTGCCACTTTGCTGAATTCATTGATAAACTTTAGAAGCCTTCTGATAGAGTTTTTTTGGGTCTGCTACGTATAGGATCATGTTGTCAGTGAATAAAGTTAACTTGACTTCCTCATTTCCTATTTGAATCCCTTGATTTCCTCTGATTGCTCTATTCAAGGACTAAATTGAGTAAGAGTGCTAAGAGCAGACATTCTTGTCTTCTTCCTGAGTTTAGTGGGAATGCTCTCAACTTTTCTCCATTAGTATAATGTAGCCTGTGTGTTTGTCAAAAATGGCCTTGACAAAATTAAGGTAAGTTCCTTTGATCCCTATTTTCTCAAGAGTTTTGAGCATAAATCGGTGTTGGATTTTGTCAAAGGTCTTTTCTTTATCAATTGAGATGATCATATAGTTTTTGTCTTTAATTCTGCTTAAGTGATAAATTATATTTATAGATTTGCGTATGTTGAACGAGCCTTGCATGCTTGGAACGAAGCCCACTTGATTGCGGTGTATTCTCTTTTTGATGTGTTTTTGGATGTGCTTTGGTAGAATTTTGTTAAGGATTTTTGCATCTGTGTTCATCAGGGATATTGGTCTGTAGTTTTCTTTTCTTGATGTGTCTTTGTTGTGTTTTGGTATCAAGGTTATGGTTGCTTCATAAAAAGTGTCTGGGAGGACCCCATCCCTTTCAATTTCATGAAATAGCTTACTAAGGATAGGTGTTGATTCTTCTTTGATTCTATTTTGCTACCTGATGTTGGTCTGTTGAGCTGTCAATATCTTCCTGTGTCAGTCTGGGAATGTTGTGTTTGGCTAGGTATTTGTCCATGTCATCTAGATTCTCCATCTTGGAGGAGTATAGTTTTTCATAATAGTTTCTGATAATACTCAGGATTTCAGATGAGTCCGCAGTGATGCCTCCATTTTTGTTTCTGATTTTGTTTATTTGTTTCATTTCATTCTTTCTTTTGGTAAGGTTGGCTAGGGGTCTGTCAATTTTATTTACTTTTTTTGAAGAACCAACTTTCTGTTTCATGAATTCTTTTGTTGTTGTTGTTCTCAGTTTCATTGATTTTGCTCTGATCTTGGTTATTTCCTGTCTTCTACTGGATTTTGGATTGGATTTTTTTTGTAACGATTTGAGGTGTAGCATAAGTTCATTTAATTGGGTTTTGGAATCAGGGTTATGTTTTGCTCATTAAAAAGTGTTTGGGAGGATTCCATCACTTTCAATATCATGGAATAGCTTACTAAGGAGAGGTGTTAATTCTTCTATAAAGATTTCTCATTGGTTATTTCACTTTAAGACTTTGTTGATGGGTTGTGGGATTTTTATCTCTTCACTTATTTGGGTTGGGGCACAATTTGGATAGTACAGTTCAACAGTTAGCTCCTTGACCTTGGAATTATTATTGACCTTTTCAATTTCCATTACCTCATGACATAAGGGGAAAGAGTCAATATATACAGCCAATGCATCCAATAGACAGTGTTCAACTGGTTATTGTTTTTTCCTTCTATAACTGAAAATGTTAATTACCACCTATGAGAGGAGTAGAAGGATGAGCAACTATCTTCCACTAGACTATAACTATCAGACTATTCCTGTTTTATAAACATACAACAATTTTCAAGTTTGGCACTCACTTCAGATTTCTAGTACCTCCCTAGGTAAGGGAAAATAGACTTGGGAGCAAAGGAGATGTGATAGGAAGAAACTTGTGAATTTAGAGAAAGAGAGTGGAAATGATGTAGGATATTCTAATTTTTAAAAAAGAAAGAGGAATAGACTGAGGTAATGACTTTAGGGTAAGTTGAGAGAGTGAGGAATAATGTTTAGCTGTTGCTAGAAGAAAGTGAAGAGGGGGATGGATAGCAGACAAGCTCTGGGAGGCTATACTACACGAAACAAAAATGTCCTAGTCTGCAAGAACACAAACAAAAACTAGTCACAGCAAAACAAGCAAAGCAAAAGAAACAAGAATAAAAAATAAATAAATAAAACAGAGAAACCAAAACAGAAAATAAGCAACATTGTAATGAAAAGTTGGGAGGATTATGGGTCATTTCTACTTAGAAGGTCAAAATATCCCATGTGAACTGATGATCACATCTGGCTTCTGGATGAAGGCACCTCCAGGGTGAGATTGTTGGAAAGCCTGGCTTTTGCTGTTCTCAGTTGGAAGTCAGATTCCCAGGAATCATCCCAGTATTCTTGTCACATGGAGCCAGTGCAGACCTTTACTATCACTGCTACCTGTAAATACCACCTTTTGGCTTTCCTGGGTTGAGACCCTGGGTGTTTTCGTGACTGCCTGCCCAGACTCCTTTCCCATTTCAGCCAAGGACTCAGCAGTCCTTAGCAATCTTGTGGATCCCAGGGCAGCTTCAAGAAGAGCTCACTGATCTTCGGGGTGTGGCCACTCTGAACTCCTGGCCCCTGGGGCAGATGTCACTGAGAACTTGGGGGTCCTGAGGCTCTCACCAGCCCAAAATGTATGTGGTTCCTGGGGCCATATCTCTCAAATTCTCAATGCCTGAGAGACACTCCTGCGCACCTGGGGCAGCCTCTGACCCAAATTTGCAGCTCCCAGAGCAGCTGTCTGGACTGCCCTCCTTCTTTGGAGGCATATCTAAGGTATGAGCACTAATGCAGATCCTGGGTTCAACCAAGGAGCAGGTACCCTTCTGACAGCAGGATTCTCCATGCCACTTTGTCCTTCCTGTATTTGTAAGTGTCCTTCTCCCTCTATGCAGAACCAGCAGTGCAGCCACCTGGTGGTGGTCCTTGTAGCCGGAGCTGCTTGGGCCCTATGTGGTTTTTCTTTATCCAAGCCTCTGCATCTCTAGCTTTCCTTTTTGTGGACTACTGAGTTTCAGCAAAATTTTGCTGTTCACCCACCTCACCAAAAAGCACTTCTCCCTCCATCGATGTCCTGCTTCATGGAGAGATTCTACATGCAGCCCTCCCACCGGTTGCCATCTTCCTGTCAAAAGTAAATTTCTTAAAATTTTCAAAACTTGAAATAATAAATAGAGTTCTGGGAAAATGAGTTTCTTATACCTGAATGTGCTCAGGCACTAAGGAATCTACAACTTACCATGTAAAAATTGAGACTCATTGAAGTAGAACTGTTTGTGTTCAACTCTCTCTAAACTGCTATCAATGGAAGTAAGTCTTCTTTCTCTGGATGAAAATCCAAAGAGTTGCATGACTTGTCTGATCACTTTTAAATAATAAAAATTTGAGTACTCATTTTATCACAAAATGTTATCGATTCACTACATTAATTGAATCCTATGTAATGATCATAGTTTTGACATTCAGTTAAAGTCACAGTTCTTTTTCCACCCATCTAAGGCTTTCTGTAGGTCTTTTATAAATCAATTACTCTCTTTATGCCTTCTGTAAGCCTTCACTCCTGCTTCAACTTTTATTTATCCTTTACTCAACTACACATGTTCCAAGAAAATTCTACGTATTTTAATATATTATTTTAATTTTGCTTCTTTTTCAAGATATTTATTTATTTTCATTTAACTGCCAAACTTAATTTTTATTTTTTAATTTTTTATTCTTTTTAAGAGAAAGAGAGGAGAGTGTGAAAGAGAGAGAATAAACTTTATTTAGTTTTTCATATAGTTTTCATTACTCTGATAGTTGTGTATATGGTGCCAGACACGCACAATACTGCTGAGCCAGCACTCCAGCCTCCAAACTTAATTTTTAAAAGTTCATGCTTGCAAGCATTAATATCCAGAATAAAAAAAGAACTCAAAAAAACTTATCATCAAAAGAAAACACAAATTATCCAATTAATTAATGTGAAAAAATGGCTTAACAGTATTCTTCACAAAGAGAAATATAACTGGTGTGATGGCACACACCTGTAATCCTAGCAACTTGGGAGGAGAATTGCAAGTTCAAAGCCAGCCTTAAAAACTAAGTGAGGCCTTAAGCAGCTTAGTGAGACCCTGTCTCAAAATAAAAAAGAAAATGAACTGGGGATGTATCACAGTGTTAAGAACCCCTGGGTTTAATCCCTGGTACCAAAAAGAAAAAAAAATAAGAAGAAGAAATATAAACGGCCAGCAAATATATGAAAGAATGTTCAACATTTCTAACAATTAAAGAAATGCAAGTCAAAACTGCATTGAGATTTCATCTCACTCCAGTCAGAATGGTAATATTCAAGAAACGATAAGTGTTGACGAGGATGTGAATAAAAAGGAACACTCATATTGGTGGGGCAGGAAATTATTGCAACCACTCTAGTAAACAATTACGGAGATTCCTCAGAACACTGGAAACGGGCCAAGTACAGTGGCTCATGCCTATAATCCCAGCAATTTGGGAGGCTGAGGCAGGAAGATCACAGAAGCAAAGCCATGCTGAGCAATTTAGCAAGGCCCTGAGCAACTTAATAAGACCCTGCCTCAAAATAAAAAAATACAAAAGGCTGGGGATATGGCCCAGTGGTTAAGTACCTCTGGGTTAAATCCAGATACCAAAAAGAAAAAAAAAAACAGAAATGGAGCCATTATATGATCCAGCAATCCCATTTCTCAGTATATATTCAGAAGACTTAAAGTCAGCCTATTATAAGGATACAGACACATCAATTTTGACAGAAGCACAATTCACAATGGCCAAGCAATGGAGCCAACCTAGATGCTCTTCAACAAATGAACAAATAAAGAAAATGTGGTTTGTATACACAATGGAGTATTACTCAGCCATTAAGAAGAATTACTTTATGACATTTCCTGGCACATGGATGGAACTGGAGACTCTCATGCTAAGTGAACTAAGCCAGACTCAGAAACTCAAAGGTCAAATGTTCTATGTGATATGCAGAAACTAGTCTGAAATAAGGGGGAGAAAATAGAGAGAGAGAAACGGAGGATGCCATGAAAATAGAAGAAATAATGGTGGACTAGATGAAGGGTACTAAGGGGGAGTTGAGAGGGGATGGGATAAGGGAAGAACAGTGGAATGAATCTAGCCTAAATTTCCTATGTATGCATATGAATATACCACAGTGAATCTACTTTCTAAAGGTCCCAATTTATTCCTCACCATCAAGCTTAGTAATATAACCTTAGCCTTTTTTTGTCATCACCCCTTTTGAACTTGTTATATTATTGTGTTTTTTTCCATTTTTGATTCTTTACATATCCTTTTTATTTTCATCTGCTTCATTTATTCATTATATTACTGTCTAAAGGGGAAGACTACCAATAACTACTTGCCAATATTCATTTTATCATTCTTCTTGCAGAGACACAATGCTAATTAGGGTAACAAAGTGGCAGCTTTCAAATATTCATTTTCACCATCTCTTGCTGCTGAGGATGACCAAGAGCATAACTTCAGATAATTAGGTTATTTGAAGCATCCTGGGTAGTGTTTCTGAGAAGACTGTCTACCCAGGTAAGGAAAAGAAAAGCAGACACCTATGCCTAATATTTCAGCATTTACAATTTTTATTTCAGCTTCTTACTGCCTGAAAGGCAAACACAACACTTTATACAGTAAGAATCATCTTGTGTCTCTACCTCAGGCATCCCTGAGGGAGGGCGGGACAATCCGGACCAGCCGGATCGTCCCTTGGGAGCCGATCAGGAGGGTGAGTGCCACGGCCAAAACCCGGATCCCCCCTCGTCGGAGATCCCTTCCCTCTCGGCCGGGAAAATGAGTCAACCACACACAGAGGATGGCAGCTCAAAATCCATGTATTACCAAGGCACACGGGTTTTTATAGAGAGGGGAGACAGCCAAGGAACCAATAGTACTCCTTCTAAGGGAGTTGCCAGGGGTTATGCAGATTTCAAGTACTGAAAAACAATTTAGGAACATCTGTGATTAGCACATTCCAACCCACCCTGATCTTATTTGTATCAAAATTAGCAAGCTTAACAAAGCACAACCTAGCAGCCCCTCCTACAGGAACTTAAACAAATAGTAACAAGATCACTCTAGGGCAGCTGATGAAATGGAGTGAAGGTCAGGCCCCAGCAATCTTGCAATATGGGACCTCAATATCTGTATGAATATCCATGTTTAGTATGATAGAGATGAAGGTAAAAGCCAGGAACAGTAGCACCAATGACACATGCTTACAATTCCAAGGACTTGGTATGCTGAGACAGGAGGATAACAAGCTCAATGCCAGCTTCACCAACTTAGCAAGTCTCTCAGAAACTTAGTGAGACCCTTTCTCAAAATGAAATAAAAAGGACTGGGGATGTAGATCAGTGGTAAAGCACCCTTGGATTCAATCCCCGGTACCAAAAAGAGAAAGAGAGATGAAGGTAGAAAAATTTCTAGTACTTTATAGCATAACTAAAATTCTGTACTAGCCCCAGAGTTGGAACAAAATAATTGGGTAAATTGCTAGTAGAAATGCAACAGAATGAATTCGCTCCTAACTGATTTATCAAACTTCTTTTTTTTTCAAACTTGAGAATGTCAATCACTTTCATCATTTCCACTGTAACATCTATAGAGATCACTCCTGAAGTCAGCTGATTGTTGGAATAGAAAATAAAATTTCATGTCAGCTGCTTAGCAGATTAGATTTTGAAAAATAAGAGGGGGAGGCATGACCTCTTATTTTGTAGAACTAGTCACTAGAATGATCTTTGTAATTAGGATGGCCTTTCTTAATTGGGTAAATATGAGACAATAATTCATCAGTTATTATATAAGCATTGAATAGTCCCTCACCTACTATATGCTCATTTTATTTCAAAATTCTGAGGATATGATTTCAAAATGATTTGTGTAAGGACCTGAGGGATTCTTCTGCAAAGAAAGAATGTAAGACATTTTCTCTTTGAGATTTGCCATTTTGGAGTCTGGTTACAGAAAATGAGGCATCTCCTTCTGTGGCCCCGTGGGAAAGGCTATGGGACCCATGAGTATAGAAAGTAACAGGGAAAGTGGGTCACTTTCCTAAGTGTGTAACAGGAAGTTGAAATAGAGTGATTTTGAAGACCAGAGTATGCAGAAAATCCACTGGGTGGCACACTTGAGCTTTGGATTATGTTTGGTTCTAAGCAGTTACTTTGAGATTTGTGAAACAAATTTAGCATAGAACTTTCTCTCAACAAAATTATTGGTGGGGTAGGGCCATCCTCCCTCAAAAAGTAATCATGGCTAAAGTCAAGAATGTAGGTACTGGGCTGGAGTGGTAGCGTGGTGGTTACAGCGCTTGCCTGTCATGCACAAGGATGCCCATTCAAACTGTAGCACTACATACACAATGAAGTGTAGGAGCAATGAAAATAACATGAAAAACTAAATAAAATTGATTCTTTCTCTCTCTCACTTTATCACTGACCCTCTCTCAAAAAAAAAAAAAAACCTAGGTACTGATTTTGCACTCTTCACATTCTCTTGGAAATGCTCCTCAAAGATATTGCTTCATCACAAAAGCAGATTGTTTCAATAGTTTATGACCACAAATACAACAGAATTTAATTCAGCCATTAAAAAAATTCAGGGGCTGGAGCAGTGGCATGCACAAGTACACAGGTTCAAACTCTAGCATCCACTTACACAGTGAAAAACTCAATAAAAAAAAAATTGATTCTCTCTTTCTCACTGTCCTTCTCTCTACAAAAAAAAAAAAAAAAAAAAAAAGTATTCAGAGCTGAAGAAGTGACTCAGCAATAGAGTACTTGCTTGGCATACCTGAGGCCCTGGGTTCAATCCCCAGCCCCCCAAAAAAAAAATGAAAGAAAAAAGAATTCAGTAGAAAGAGAGAGAGAATAATTTTCAGAAAATACCTGAAATTATAGACAAACTTTTTATTGGTGACCTTTTTCTGGAAATAAAATTGTGCAAGATAGTTAGACTTTTTATAATCCTTCTATATTCTTTAAACTTTTTATAATAATAATTTTTATATTAAAAATACGAGTAAAGATTGGCAGCAAGCTATAGATTGACAGAAACAGAGGACCACCCAACAATTTGCCTTCGGCCTCAACTTCCTGCTTCCTCCTTTGCTCCTGCCGGGTTTGGATCTTGGCCTTTAACCATGACCTCAAGTCCTGTGTTTGCCCCAGGAATGGCACATTCCTTTCCACCATTCAGTAATTAACTTTCTTCAGTCTTTAATTCTCCTTGTACCTACAAGGCTATGACATTTACCTGCTTTCACCTAATAGTTGACCTTTACTGTAATTCCTAAATTACAGATCATCCTTCCAAATGTAATTATGCCTTCACCCACTGCTCTTTACAATTAATAGAAATCATAGCCTTAGTTTCGATGTCCATATGACCAACATTAAAACTGATAATCATTATTTTATGATTAACCCTTTGTAAACCTGGATTGATTATATGCCCAAAGTATTGTGTAAGTCCTTTTAGCCATTCTATTATCTAGTCTAATTTTAACAACCTTGAAAAATAAGTGCTATCATTCTAATGTGATAAATAAATTGAGGTGTAGATTATAATTTTCTAATAAATTTTGGAGATGAGACTTGATTTAGGTTCATTTAACCCAGACAGAATGCATGTTTTTAACCACTACAATATACTATATACTATTCCTCTTTGGTCTCTTATTTTTTTCTGCCTTGTTTTAACTTGTGTTATATTCCTTACTTGTGTATAAATTTTTCAAATAGGCTAGCAATATTTGGTCATTCTTCTTGGAACAGAACATAGAAGCCAAGGTACATTTTTTCTTGCATTTATTCTTTATTTTTGAGTCCTGATTAACATCTTTCTAGATTTTGAGCTTGACAAAAACATTAAAATCCAATCAATATCAGCTTACTTATGCTGTGCAATCACATCAAACATTATTGTAAAGCGTCCAAAATCAAATATCATCTCATAATTACATAGGTTATTGGGAAATCTGGAGGTGCAGAAATCAGTCAATGTGTGCTAGCAGCAAGTTAAAGACAAAAGACCCAGATCTCAAAGGGAAGTTTTCTCTTGAATCACCAGCTCCCATAGAATTCTAATTTTTGAAAAAATATCTATACATATTATTCACAAATGTTCCTTCTTACAGGTTCATCCATTTGTATTCACTATTTTGATCAGAAATGTTATAGTGATACAGTTTTCCAGATTGGTCAGCTGCAATGATTATGAGAGAGATAACAAAAGAGAAAGAAGGATGGAGATAAAGGAAGCGCACTAGCATACTTCATGAGTTAGCTCCAGAGAATTTCCTATCTTCCTCAGTAAATCCATAATGTCTACAAGTTTCTTTTCTTCTTTAGTGTCTTCTAAGTTGTTTTTCTTTTTCTTTCTACATAATAAAGAATACCTGACCATAGCAAGAATGCTTAATCACTTTGGCCCAGGTATTTAATGCTTTTATTGTATGCTGATTTTTCTATGGAAGTTTGGCAAATGGCATTCATTAAACCCACGTGGAAGCTAAAGACCCCATCTTCTTCCCAAAGAAACAGAGAAACAAATGCTGTGGCTATGCCTGTGTGCAAAAAGGAAGGAATCATTACAAAGTGGAAAGCTTGAAATAATATGTTTTTTTTATAATTTAGAGATAAGAGGGGGCTGGAGGGGTGACTCTGCGATTACAGCACTTGCCTGGCATGCGCAAGTACACAGGTTCAAACCCCAGCACCATGTACACGACTAAGTACCAGAGCAACAAAAGCTACATGAAGAACTAAATAAAAATTGATTCTCTTTGTCTCTGTCTCTGTCTTTCTCTGTCTCTCTCTCTCTCTCTCTCTCTCTTACTGTCCCTTTCTCTTTGAAAAAATAATAATAATTTAGAGGTAAGAAAAAGCAGAACATATTAGTGCTTTGAGGGAAAAATTATTTCTTAGATGCACTAGTAAAAAAAAAAAAAAAGGTTGAGGAAGTATTACAGGGCAGAAAGGAGCAGTATGGTTCATTCAAAGTGGTAAAAAAACAAAACTACCAAGCAGGATTATACCCAATAAAGCTGTTACACAAAAGCAGAGACAGTAATTTTCCCAGAAAACAAAAACTGAGAGTTCATCACCACTGGTTCTGTCTTTCAAGAAGTACTCAGGGAGTTCTTCAACTGGACAGGAAAGATGCTAAACAGCAACTTGATAGTTTTAGTCTAAAGCTCATAGATACATAGGTAAATATGTAGCATTGTTGTAATGATGATGGGTAAGTAAAGTTGAATACTTAGTAAGTAAATAACTTTGAAAATAAATTTATTAAAAATAACTACAACTAAAAATACATTCATTTCAGGCACGGGGACACATTCCTGTAATCCCAGCTACTCAAGAGGCTGAGACAGAAGGATTGCAAGTTCCAGGGCAGCATCAGCAACTTACTGAGACCCTGTCTCAAAATGAAAGGGACTGGGGATGCAGTTCACTGGTAAAGCACTCCTGGGTTCAATACCCAGTACCAAAATACATACACACATACATATATACATTAACGAATACAAACACAAATAGATGCAAACGTGACAAATAACAAAGTATGGGAGAAGGAAAAGCATAAAGTGTCGGTTAATATTAGCTTAAAATACATCATTATATCTTATATTAATCTTACTGTAACCACAAAGGAAATACCATAAGAGTTTCACAAAAGAAAAATAACCAAAAGCATATTAATGCAAAAAAATCAATGAAACACAAAGGAAGATAGCAAAAGAGAGACAAAAAGAGCTACAAAACAGAATTCGATTGACAAAAGAGCCCTGGTAAATCCTTCTCTATCAAAAGTACTTTTAATTCAAATGGATTAAACTCTCTGTTAAAAAGACACTAAGTGGCTTAATGGATTTTTTTAGAAAAGATTTAAGTATATTATATCTTAGAAAAAAAATACTGGGGCTGGAGCAGTGGCTCAGCGGTTTCGGTGCTTGCCTGGCAAGCACGAGGACCCGGGTTCAAACCCCGGCACCACGTACACAACTAAGTGTTGGAGCAACTAAGGCTGTGTGAAAAACTAAATAAAGTTGTTTCTCTCTTTCTCTGTCTCTCTCACTGTCCCTCTCTCTTTTATAAAAAAAAAATACCTCACTCAGATTTAAGGACACACATATATTGAAAGAGAAGTAATGGAAAAAGATATTTCTTGCAAATGATAATCAAAACAGAACAAGTGTGGCTAGACTAATACCAGACAAAATAGACTAAGTTCAAAACCTTCAAAAGACACCTAGAATAAAATTATATAGTGATAAAGGGATCATTCAACATGAAGACATAACAATTATAAATACATATGTACCCAACATTAGGACACCTAAATGTATAAAAAAAAATTGGCAGAACTGAAGAGGAAAACAAGAGAAATACAATAACAGTAGGAAAATTTAATACCCCACTTCAGTAATGGAGGGATCAACCACACAGAAAATTAACAAAGAAAGAGAGGGGGTTGGGGATTTAGCTCAGTGGCAGAGCGCTTGTCTACCACACGCAAGGCCCCGAGTTCAGTTCTCAGCCCTGGAAAAAAAAAAGAAAGAAAGAAAGAGGATTGAACATTAGAGACCACGTGGACCTAACAGGTAGATGCAGAAGATTCTATTCAATGGCAGTGGAATACACATTCCTCTCAAGCACATGGGACGTTTTGCAAGCTAGATCACATCTTGGACCACAAGTCTTAACAAATTCAAGAAGACTGACCAAGTCAGGCATGTTTTTAAGTATAATAGAATGAATCTAGAGACAAAGAAAAATGAGAAATTTTTAAAATATGAGAAAATTAATATGCTTTGAAACAACCAACAGGCTAACAAAAATATTAAAGAAAAAAATTTAAAATATCTTGATATAGCAAAAGCAGTTCCAAGAAGAAAGGTTAACACCTACACTAAAAAAGAGAAAATTCTCAAATAAGCAAACTAACTTTATGCCTCAAGAAGGACCAAATGGGGGCTGGAATGGTGGCTGGTGGTTACAGTGCTTGCCTGCCATGTGAGAGTACATAGGTTCAAACCCCAGAATAACATACATAACAAAGTGTTGAGCAGCAAAGGCCACATGAAAAACTAAATAAAGTTGATTCTTTCTCTCTGTCTCTCTCTTACTGTCCATCTCTCTTTAAATGTAAAAAAGGACCAAATAAATGAGCTCAAATTTACAATAAGAAGAAAATAATAAAAATGTGCAAGATTTAAAAATAAGAGAATAAAAACACAACAGAAAAAAATTTTATTCATTCAACATAGTCTTACATATTGGAGGGAACCATTGTTACACATTCATGAACACACTGATATGGACAAAGCAAGCCAAGGCTGAAGCCAGTTCATGATCTCCCCACCTTGAGCTCTCCCTGATCCCATGTTTCCCCTACTTTACCTCCATTTTAGTTGGGCTTCCAATGGACGTCGAAGGTTCCCCATTAGATTGATAATCACCCTACTCTCTCCCTCCTGCTGCCTTGATATCCCCCTAATACCTCCCTCCCCTCCCTGCCCCCAGCCTTCATCCCTAAATATCATAGCCATGGTTCCCCCTGCTCATATAAAAATTCACCCATGTTGAGATTATTATTAGCCTAGCCAACTTTCAATCTGTTTCTGATTGTATTCTAGCTTCCACATATGAGAGAAAGCATTTGGCCCTTGAGTCTCTGAGTTTGGGATATTTCACTGAGCGTAATTTTTTCCATCTCAATCCATTTGGCTGCAAATGCCATGATATCGTTCTCTCTAATAACAGAGTAGGACTCCATTGTGTGTGTGTGTGTGTGTGTATATATATATATATATATATATATAAATATATGTATATATGTATATATATATACACACCACGGTTTTTGAATCCACTAGTCTCAAAATAAAAAAATAAAAACATGGGCTAGGGAATGTGGCTCAGTGGTTAAGTGCCCCTGGGTGCAATCTCTAACACACACACACACACACACACACACACACACACACAGAGAGAGAGATAGAGAGAGAGAGAAAGTAGTTACTGTTTTGAAATTCGGTTGAATATATTAATCTAAAGCTGTCAGTTCTTGCTCTCTCTGCTCTAGGAAAAAGGAAAGGAAAAAACATGACTAAAGAAAGCCAGTCTGAAAAAAAGAAAGAAAGAAAGAAAGCCAGTCTGATTGCTAACATGCACAATCTTACCATTATGTTTTCATATCAGACTTTCCACTCCCTTGGGCATAAACTTCTTTGGGACTTTGCTCAAAGCTAACAGAGCAGCTAAAGAGGAAAACCATCTGTAAATCAGAGTTCCACTCCCCTCTTGTGGAGAAATTTGGAAATGCTCCCTTACATAGCTCATAGAGAACAGTTAACATTGCTGCTACCCAGGAGTGGGCTCTAGACCCTTTCATCGGATGAGGTTGTTTCAACTAGAACACTTCATCTGTGTGATTTATCACCAATTTCATTGTGTTCAATGTTATTAAAATCATCAATGATAATATGGATTCTTCTGTCTTCCTTAGCTATGATGAGAATGACAACTATCAAAGATTCAGATGAGGTAGGTATGGCGCCAACCTCCTGTAATCCCAACTATTCAGGAGGCTGAGGCAGGAGGATCACAAGTTCAAAGTCAGCCTCAGCAACTTAGTGAGGCCCTAACCAACTTAGTGAGACCCTGTCTCAAAATAAAAAATAAAAAGTGTTTGGGATGTGGCTCAGGCTCAGTGGTTAAATCCCCAGTACCAAAAATAAAAAGAGAAAAAGAAAAAAAAATTACCTCACATTCATGGACAGCACGTAACATTATATAAGAGGAAGGGAGAGCAAGTTGGTGAGAAAGTAAAGAAGGTTAAAACCAGAGACAGGATTCAAGATAGTGTGAACCATGTGTTTGCAGTTCAGGAGGAAGGCATGGGCAGCTCAAGAATCTGAGCTGTTGCAGAGAGGAGGCCACATTGCAGGAACTGTCTGTTTATTCTTATCATTCATACAAGGCAAGGGCAGAAAACAGAAATCAAATGGGACAGTTGGTGTCAAGGAGAGAGTTGGGAAACATACAATATCAGAAATGATACAGGTTGTGATAGAGCCCATCAGCACACCACAGGGATAATATGTAGCATTATGAACTGTGACCACATGACCACTATGGTGTGTTAAGAAACAATACAAGGGGCTGGAGTGGTGGCTCAGCAGTTGGAGCGCTTGCCTGGCAAGCGTGAGGACCCAGGTTCAAATCCCAGCACCACAAACACAACTTAAGTGTCAGAAACAAGACCATATGAAAAAATAAAAATGGTTCTTTCTTTCTCTCTCTCTTTAAAAAAAAAACCACAAAACGTATTTTTATCAGGAAATAGAGCAACAGTTACTATAAATAGTGGTTAATGGGAGCATGGTAGTACCAGTACTATCTTCCCCTGAGTCCTGCATTGATGTGGCCCTTTGGCAAACTTCATAGGTATCTTACAGTTTGATCCACATATCTACTTCATTATTTCAATTTCTTTTTTACTATTTCAAATAATGACTTTTTTGAGTATTCACATGTGGTATATATTGTGCTAAGCACTCTACAAACTTACCTCATAATGGTATAGTGGTATTATTGCCACTACAAGTAAGAACACTAAGACCAAGGTCAGAATTAATGATCAGTTGAATTCACACTCAGAAAGTTCTATTTCAACACCTCCAGTATCTTAGTCCTTATTTTGGTTACGATGTATGTTTGAGTCCATTAACAAAGGACACACACTGGACATGGTGGCTCACACCTGTAATCCCAGTGACTCCGCAGGCTGAGTAGGAAGATGGCAAGTTCAAGGCTAATCTCAGCAACTTAGGCCCTAAGAAGCTTAGTGAAACCCTGTCTCAAAATAAAAAATAAAAGGACTGAGGATGTAGCTTAGTGGTAAAGTGTCTTTTTGTTCAATTCCTTGAACCAAAGGGTGGGTGGGGAAATGAATATAAGCTGGAAAACAAGAAAAAGGCAGGGCTGTAGAGGGTGGAATGATAATTTACTAAGCAGCTGATTGGATGACAGAGCAAGGCACCTTTGCCTCATTTTATGCTTCTCAAACCATGTAAGCTGGGTGAAATTTCCCTCCTTTAAACACATGAGAAAGCCAACACCCATTTGGGTTAGCTATTTAAAACTATACGTTAATCAACTACAGGAAAAGAAAACCATCCTAAATACCTTTGGCCTATTGAATGCTCTCTTTCTGCTTAAAACCCTACAGCTTTCCTCATGGATTGTTTGGATACAACCTCAGTTTTCTGAAAGAAAATACTAAGTAAATGGTCTGTGTTTCTTTGCCCTGAATCGTACAACCCGATTTTTTCCACATTTTTTATTGCTGCATTATAGTTGTACATATTGATGAGAATTGTTGACTCACACCGTTTGGATAAGAAGATCATTAGAATTTTGGTTTAGAAAATTAAAAAGTTGTTTGAACCAAAGCCAGTATAAAGGAAATGAGGAAAATAGGAATGGAAGTAGGTGAGAATCAGCAACTCTATTTATTCAAAACCAATTTTAAACGCCCTTCACTATAAGATTTCATACAGACTCTTACGAGGATTGGAATCTTCAGTTTATCCTCAAAGTTCGTTTCTGAAATGTGTCCTCCTCCAAGGCCTCCATCTAGTGGTGAAAGCTTGAGAATGAGCAGTCTGTTCTACACATGTATCGTCTTCTAAACATATCTACCAATTGTGGGGTCTTTACAAAACAATACGGTAGCTGGGCGCAGTTACTATAAACATAAAAAAAATTTAAAAAGATAAAACTAATATTGTTTCTAATGTAAATGGAAAAATTGTAATTAGAAGCAATAATATAATAATTACAACTCTTTTATTTTCACCTTTAAAAAATCTAAATTTTTTTCTTTTTTCTTTCCTTTTTTTGGAATTGAGGATTGCTTAACATCTGAGCCACATCCCCACCTGATTTTGAGACAGGGTCTTACTAAGTTGCTTAAGGCCTCACTTCATTGCTAAGACTGGCTTTGAACTTGTGATCCTCCTGCTTAGACTCCTGAGTCACTGGGATTATAGGCATGCACCATCACTGCTGCAATAAACAAAAAAATTTTTTTTAATTTTTATTAATCAAATTTTATAAGTCAAAAACCTTATCTTAGAAGAATAAAACAGGCCCCAGTTACTGAGCTGCTGAGGACTCAGCAGCCTCCCTCTCAAGCTCCCTTGCTTCCTGACGCTCCATCCCCCACGCCTGGCTTCTCCTGCAACTGGCTTCCACAGGCCGTTTCCATGGAGGGAAAGGAATCCTATCGTATGTCCACTATCCTCCACTCTTTCAACCCCTTTACTGATGCACATAAGGGTGATGACCTGCTTCCTGCTGGCACTGAGGATTATATCTATATGAGAATTCAACAGAATGGCCATTTTTATTACATTAATTCTGCTGAACCAAGAGCATGGAACATCTTTCCATCTTCTCAGGTCATCTTGGATTTCATTCTTCAGTGTCTGATAATTTTCATTGTATAGTTCTTTGACTTCCCTTTTTAGGTTAATTTCCAAGTATTTTATTCTTTTTGAGGATATTGTAAATGGGACTGATTTCCAAATTTTTTCCTCTGCCCTATTATTGTTAGTATATAAGAAAGCTATTGATTTATGGGTATTGATCTTGTAGCCTGCCACTTTGCTAAATCTGTTTATAAGTTCAAGCAGTTTACTGGTGGAGTTTTTTGGATCTTCCAGATACAGGATTTTATCATCAGCATAAAGGGAGAGTTTGACTTCCTCTCTTCCTATTATTATCCCTTTGATATCCTTGTCTAGCCTTATTGTTCCAGCTAGGGTCTCAAGAACAATATTGAATAAAATTGGTGAGAGCAGACAGCCTTGTCTTATTCCCGAGCTTAGTGAAAATGCTTTCAGCTTTTTTCCATTTAGTATTATACTAGCAGAGGGTTTAGCATATATAGTCTTTAAATAGTTCAGAAAAGTTCCTTTGATCCCTATCTTCTCTAGAGTTTTGAACATAAAAGGGTGCTGAATTTTATTAAAGGCCTTTTCTGCATCAACTTAGATGATCGTATAGTTTTTGTCCTTGATTCTGTTTAAGTGGTGAATTACGTTAATTGTTTTGCATATGTTGAACCAGCCCTCCATACCTGGGATGAAGCCCACTTAATCATAATGGATTATCTTCTTGATACATTTTTGAATACGGTTTGCTAGAACTTTATGAAGGATTTTTGCATCCAGGTTCATCAGGGATATCGGTCTGTAGTTTTCTTTTTTTTGGTGTGTCCTTGTTGGGTTTTGGTATCAGAGTTATGGTTGCTTCATAAAAAGTGATTGGGAGAGTTCCCTCCAAAATGGCCAGGCCAAAAGCTCTATATAGATTCAATGCCATCCACATCAAGATACCAGTGTCATTCTTTACAGATATAGAAAAAGTAATTCTCAAATTCATTTGGAACAATAAGAAACCCAGAATAGCCAAAACATTACTAAGCAAGAAAGATGAAACAGGTGGTTTTGCCATACCAGATCTAAAACTATACTACAGAGCTGTAGTAACAATGACAGCATGGTACTGATGTCAAGATAG
>PVKS010009841.1:0-62431 GCA_004027875.1 Aplodontia rufa
GTCGTAGATTTACCTAACTCGCGTTTCAGATTTATAGTTTTTCCTTATGTACAGTTGGACCTCCATGTTTGTTGATGCTGCATCTAAAGATTCAATGACCATATTTTTTAAAAATTGCATGTGTACTGAACACATATAGAGATTCTTTCTTGTCATCATTCTCCCGGCAATGTAGCATAACAACTATTTACATAGCATTTGCACTGTATTAAGTGTTCTAAATAAGCCTAGAGATAATTTAAAACATACAGGAAATATACATAAGTTATCTGCAAATACTACATCTTTTGTGTAAGGGACTTGAGCAGCCAAATATTCTAGTATCTGCCAGGGTCCTGGAATCAATTTCTCATAGACATTGAAGCATGACTATAGTTTAAGTCTCTGTTAAGTTTAGAAACCGTAAAAAGCATAGCCTAGTATATGTATAAACCAGTAACATCATTGTTCATTGTCATTATCAAATATTATGAGTGGTATGTAACTGTACTACTATGTTTTTGTACAACTGGCAACAAACAAGTTTACATGAGCAAAATCACAAACATGAATACTCAATTGGGATACAATGTTATCATAGTTACTACAAGTTTTATTTGTATGAGATCAGTTTTATTTTTTGTTCCCTTTAAATTTTTATTTTTCATGTAGCCTCAAACATAATTAAGAAACAGAGTAGTTTTTGTTCCACAAACAATCCTTTGTCCCATTTTTAGATATACCCTTAACACCCTCTCTCATTTCTAGCATTTACTAATCTATTATGTGTAACCAGAACTCTACCTTTTGGATAATTTCACATAAACAAGACCATATATTATTTATCCTTTTGTGACTGAATTCACTCAGTATAAACCTTTGACATTCATCTGAGTTGTTGAGTATTGATAGTTTGGTTTTTTTAAATTGTTGGATAGCATTCTACTGTATACCATAGTTTCTTCTAATCTATTGAAGAAAATTTGCATTATCTTGAACGTTTGGTGGTTATAAATACAGCTAAAATAAATAAATAAATATCATGAATCAATTTTGCACAAAAACAATTTTTCATTTCTCCAGAGCACACATTGTCAATGAAGGAAATATTACCAAGGGACTAAAATTAGTCTTAAGGTGCAAAAAATATCTAGCCCCTCCTGTGAATAAAACACAAATACACATATGCAAATAGATACATACCTTATCTGTTATGAAATTTCATGAGGAGATAAAAAACTCCTATTACTTATATGGTAAGCAAGGCATGTTTAGAAACCTTGTTATAGCGTTATTAGTTAGAAGGTGGTATTGTTGGTCCTACACTTTGTTTCTCTACATAACACATGGTCACATTTTTTTTCCAGAACAACTATAACATTTTTCATTCCCACCGGTAATGCAGGCAGGTTCCAGTTGTCCCGCATGCTTGTTAGCTTTGGTATGCTGGTACTTTTTAAAAAGCCATTCTTCTAAGTGTGCATTGGTACCTTATTTTATTTTGTATTAACCTAGTGGCTAATATCAGTATACCTGATTCTATATGCTTATTTGTTATCCTTATATCATCTTTGGTGAAATCTAACCAAGTCTTTGCGATTTTGGTAAACAGCATTCTTTTCACAGCAGTTTAATGTCTACAGAAAAGCTGTGCAGAAGATACTGAGCTCCTAATTACAATTTCCCCTATTATTTGCAACTTGAATTAGTATGGTACATGTGCTATAATTGTAAACCAATATTGACAAATGTTAATTAACTAAAGTCCATAGTTCACAACAGGGTTTACTTTTTTTACAGTTCTGTAGGTTTAAGCAAATGCATAATTTTATATATTCACTATTAATTGTATCATAGAGAGTAATCTAATGACCTAAAAACACTTATGTAACACCTATTCAACTGCCCTTCTCCTCCTGAAGGCTGTGATCATCCACTAACTTTTTCATTGTCTCTGTAGTTTTTGTTTTTCCAGTATATTTCTCATATACATGTGCATTATTTATATATATGTTATATATAAATTTCCAGTAACTTATATGTTTGTTACACACATGTTGTTTATAAATAGTTTTATATACACACACACACACATATATATGTATATAAGTAGAGATAATAGAAATGCTTTAGACTTATTCTTTCAGTTACAAATATGTATTTAAGTTTCCTACATGACTTTTCATAATTTGATAGATTATTTTTTATTGCTGAATAATATTTCATCATTGTATCATTTTTTTTTTATCCACTCACCCTCTGAAAGACAGCTTGGTTAGAAATTCTTAGACATGAGTTTTAGAATTTGTGAATGAAACTGATATAAACCTTTGAGTGCAGGATTTTTTGTGGATGTAGATTTTCAATGCATTCAGGACTCTTTATGAACCAGTACAACTTGATATCAAAATCTGACATGGAGATGGTAAAGAAGAACAATCTGACTGAGGAACATAGGTGCAAAATTTCCTAAACACTTTTTAAACCAAATGTAGTCCTCAATGAAGGCCAATATACACTTTTAACTAAGTTGTTTTTCTTTTTATTCTGGGAATCGACATTTGAAAATGAATCATGTAATTTATCGCATTAAATAGAATAAAGGAGAGAAATCATATAATCATCTCAATTGTTGAAGTGAAAATATTGGTTAAGGTAGAGAAAAGATGTAATTAGTAAATGATGAAACATGAATACACAATCAGACACACACACACACACACACACACACACACACCAAACACCCTCCACTCTTGATATCTTGGGTACATTTTCAAATTCCCTAATAGAAAGGAGGTTTAGATTCTAAGATTCTTTGCAATGACTTTGGCAACCATGTTCTCAAAGATGTGGTAGAGAGAAGAATCCCCTCACCAGAGCAAAGCAGGTGTGGGGATATATTTAGTTAATCTTTTGGGTAGTATGCTACTTCTGGTAGGATGAAAAAGAAAACCCCTAGTGTATCCATGCCTGTTTCCTTAGATGGAGCCCAGGGATGTGATCCAATCTGGGACAGAAATGGTTGTACGCCTGTCTGTGCAGATCAACCTAAAAGTCTGGGACTTTTCCCCACAGGGAGCCTTCTGGAGAAGGAATACAGCTCTCTGCACCAGGAATGACATGGCATGATTAAAATGCCAGTTTCCTAAGCCGGGGAGATGTGGTTACAGCCAAAATATCTGCTGTGCCAGAAAAAAAAAAACAGCACTGGCAGCTGAGAAAACAGGTGACAGTTATCTATGTGGCCTGACATCCAGAAACTGAAAACAGTCTCCGTGTTGGAGCCTATGTAGCTGGTTAGACCACCACCAGGACACATCGAGTCCCACTCCACACTGAAATCAGGGCTTATACAAGACTCTGGAGACCCAAACAGAAAACTAAGCAATGGGGAGCGTTTCCTTGAGTTGAATACTGCGTTCTCAGCTCCAGGATCCTGATAGATGATGTCTAGTCAGACAAAACATTAAAAGATGAAGATATACATTTCAGACACCTAACTTATAAACTGATAGAACATGCTGGGGCCAAAGACCTTTTATGGTAGAAGGCCTGAGTTTTAGACCAGACTGGAATCACCGTAGAGCTGCAATCTGCAATTTTAGTTAGGGATGCAATCTAGCTCAAGGAATGGCCAAGGCTGAGGAACAGGGATGCAACTTAGTTGCAAAAAATGTTACCTCTGGATCTTGGAAGATAGATCCTGGTGCCGGTAGTACCATGAAATGTGGACTGAGAACCAGTCCTCTCTCATCCAAAGAAAGATATGATAGGTTTATTTCATTTGACATACCTGTTTAGCATTAGACTGAGTAATAAGAGTGTACAGTGGTCTGTTGAACCCTGAATTTGGTTCTCACAGCACCATGAAGCAATTACTGACCTCTAGAAAGATGTACTTCTCAGCAAATAACCTGTTGGGGTCCTCCCACCAACTCTGGATTTTAGCAGGTTTCATCTTAGGGATGTACTAAGGTGTTAAAAGTAGATCCCAGAAAATGAGATTCCTCAGGAGAAGCAAATGTACAGGTTTAGATCTGCACTCAATTTTTTTTTAAGATAGTGGGAGACTGGGCAATGCCAACTGACTTATTTAAATCTAATTAACAAAGTAGGTACCTGGTCTCCCAAATACTATTATTGGGGTAGACTACCAGGACCTGCAAAATGTATCTTAGCTCCTCTTTTTATATCATTAATTGCCAAAATATGGAAGTCAGTATTTGTCATCCTAAAATAGGAATGGCCCATATGTTGGGATTTAAACATAGAATAAAGTTTGCATGTCTCGCTCCCCCTTCCCTCCAAATCTATCCCCTCAGGGCTGACATATTTTTTGTTTGCTCTGAACTTGGAAATAGAATGTTTGTGGCTTTGAGACTCCTCTTGTTTCCTTCTTTTATGGGAACAGTGTAACATACACTTCTATTTTGGACAGAGACCTTCTGTTTTGAAACTTTTGGGAAGAGAAAGGCCTGCAGCCCTTTGTCAATGCAGCATATGCTAAGTGTGAAGCAGAATTAGTTTTTTTGAAAAAGAGGGTATGTTTGTCTTTAACTTTTAAGGTGCTATAGAAATGGACAATAGTGTTGCTGGGATCTCAGGGAAGCTGGATCTGCCATGAGAAAGAAAGTGGTACTGAGAGAATCCAGGTATAGGTTTGCTCACTGGGTATCTGATTATGAAGTAAGAATTAATAGTTTTTAGAGGAAGCTCTGCTTATTATAGAAGGCAGGATATAGGCTGAGGGGCCCGTGTCAAGGACAGATGGAAAGTTGCAGATTTGAAGATGAGCTAAGGTTTCCACCTCCAAAAATGGTGCCCCCTTTCTTTGCACTCAAAACACAGTTTGGTGTGGAATTGAACTCATTGGGTGCCAGTTATTTTGAATAACCTTAGGCAGTATGTTCAGTGGAAAGTGCGAAGACTCCAGAATCAGATTGAAATTACTAGCTCTAAGGACTTTGGGCATACCATGTCTTTTTCCTGTGCTTTCTTTTCTTCTTCAGTGTAATAGGGATAATAATTATCAATAATATTTTTGTGTAGATTAAGTATGGGAAGCATGTAGTATACAAAATACAGAGTGGCTATTTTTATTTCGGCAATTTTTATTAGGTAGTGACCTTTTTAATCATGAAACTCTGAACATCATTCCTGATTGTCATCTTTGATCAGTCTACATATTATAACAAGTTTCTTTTCTCTTCTTCATTGCTTTTTATTAGTCAACCAATCACTACTCAGGAAATAAATCTATTTATATTTTTTCCTAATAACATGTGGTTAGCTTGCCGAATACAGCTGTATGATGATTTGCACTAGCTATTGTTATGTTTAGGCTCACTTCAGGACACATACACATGTACATAGCTGTAAAATTTTAAGCATTTATTTGGACTTTCATTCACTTTCTTTCATTCTGAAGATGAGCAAACTGAGACTTTGAGAATTAAAAAATGCAGATGAAGGTCCTCAGACATGGAAGAGACTTCAAGAGAAACAGTTACCTGATTGCAGATTGCATTTCCCCCACAACCCCAACAAGCCTTCTTCTTTTCTGTTTACCCATATCCAGAAAACTGACTTTCACAGAGACCAGCCACTATCTATTAGAACTCAGAAACGCAGAGGCTTCCTTTCAGCTTCAAATGAAAAACCCAGCCCCTGCAGAATTCACTGGCATTTGGCTCTGGGTTCCATGAAGTTGGCTCTGATCCTTCCTCACATTCTGGTGACTCCTGACTTCCTGACACCATCACACTACTGAGATTTTCCTGTGTCGGGGCCTTTCCCTGTGCTCTTCTCCATCCTGGCTGATGCTCTGAACTGGTCCTGTATGCAGCACACAAAAGTAGGAGGCAGGAATTTAGCATCAGATGGAACCCAGGAAGTCAGGTTTCTGATTTGTGAAATGTGAATGCACCCCTACTTATATGCACATTGTGGGAAGAAGTGTTTTCATTGCCTTCTCCCCTTCTGAACCTACATAATTTAACTAGAAGTGTATTTTTAACTGAACTATGGAAGGATGATTGGTGGAAATCCAGGAGTTATATATTTCCAATGGTTAAGAATAAAGCCCAATATTAAGAAAACAAGGAGAGAGACACAGAGCGAGTGTGCTCTGTTGCATTACAGTCATATTGTTTTTTCCAAAAGCTGTTTCACAGTTACAATGTCTTAAAGCTGTATAATTAGAAGTCATAATTTTATCCCATTACAGCAGTTTTGATTTTTAACAAATTTTCAATTCAAACAAAATATATATGACCTACTATGTTTGCAAAAACAAGAGAAAAATAAAAAATACAATAAAGCTGCAATTTAAGTAGCAATTATTTTGAGTGATTGCCCTTCCCCCACTCCTAGCAGTAAAATAAAAGCAATATCTTATAAGTTTTTGTAGATATTTTCCATTGCTTGATTATATTTCTCTTTTTCTGAAAGCCACAAGAGTCAAGTCCTTAGGAAATTGTTTGAATATTTTAATTTTTTAAACAAACTTCACTGTGGATCTATCAAGCACCAGACAAATGATGATTGAGTTGGATTTTTTCCCCTTTCTTTTGTGATGCTGTGACTTCCATGAGTGAGAATAACATGGCCTCTGAAGCTATTGGAAAGCATGAAAGACAGGGAGATAATGGGCACTTCCCTTCTCCTTTTTCTGCAAACTGAGTCTTGGTCTGGGTTGGAGACTAAGTCATACTGGGGGCTCCCGGCTGAGAGGCGCAGGCTGAGAAACAAGCAAGAAAGTGGTGCTGATGGGGAGAGTATGACCCTCTAGGATGGCAAGAAGATTCCACCCCTGTCACTTAGGAGTATGGAGCATCAAACTTCATTCTATTTGAAATTGAAATTGTGTCTGTTAAAAGTATTTGATCTAAGAGGCAAGGACAATAATGGTTTGGAATTTGGGGGCTAAGAAGTTCCTAGGACCTGATGAATGTCAAGTCATAGATTTGATCAGTTCTAAGTTGATATGAGTGATGCCAGGAGTTGGATCCACCATAGCAAAAAGGAAAAAGCAAAATTGAAGAAATGAACATCAAATTGGGCAGAAAATCCATCATGGGGTGAAGCACCCAGTGAGGCTCATCTGGTGACCACTGTTTGGTCCAAGGTGGCACCCAGATCCTCTGCCCTCTGTGGCCACCACTCTCATTCACTGCTGAAGGAAGAGTTCTGAGTATATGCTCGGACAGTCAGGTGCTCACAGCTCTGGGACTCAGTGGTAGACTTCTCCCTGTAGGTGGCAGAGCCCTGGGGCAGCTTAGGTAGACAGAGTGTCCCCAAAAACCCAGTCCTGAGGTCATGGGACTGGAACACTTGCAGCAACTTTTACTTATTACTAAGGAAAGCCTTGTACCTCACCCTGCTCTTCTTGCTCCTCTCCAACATCATGGCCCTTCTGTTCAGATAAGATGCTCACACTAGGGTGCCATAGATTAATTATTTAGTGTCAGTAGAGGGTGGTATTTTTTGATGATGAAGAGTTTCATGTAACCACTAAGTATTATTATAATTAGCGAGCTAAGCAGATACATTTATCTTGCATCTACTAATTAAGCAGGGAAGTAAATTAATTTTTCCCTATCCATGCTCATTTTGCCTGTTGGTTATTTTTATATCAAGTACAAGGAGAAAGCCTTATCTCTTTCAGTATGGATTATATATGCTGTGCTCCTCTGTCCAACCAATTTAGATAAAACTAGATCCGCCCTAGAGAAATTTTATTTGGGGGAGTGGGGTGGGAGGAGGAGATAAGGCCTCCTTGTCTAAATGAGTTATAAATAGCTGGCAAATAAATAGAAAGTCCCAGCTGCTTTTGGGAAAAAAAAATGCTGTTTTTTTTTTCTTCTTGCTACTGTATAATTAGTATGAGTCACTGTCCTCTTGGTTGGGATTGTGTGAACAAGAGAAGGAGGCAGGGTGGAGGAGACACTGCGGATGCCTTTAGCTGACAGGAAGACCAGGCCTAGGTCTGATAAAAGGGATATTTGTTCTACATTTATTTTCCATCAAAATAGGAAGATGGGATACAAACAACTCTCTGGCCCCTGTAGGGTGAGTCAGGAAGAAAGGAACGTCATTGTTCAGTAGGTCCCCTCAACAAGACACTGTGAGTACATGTATAAGATGTGACACATCTGAATTTCATTTCCTCTTTGAGGCCCCATTCCTCAGGAGGTTCAATTTCTGCCAATGCGTGATCTTTCTAACACTTTTCCCTGATGCACATTCCTCCTAGGGGGTTGACCATTTGGTCCTTGCTGGTGGTCCTTCTGGTGAGCTCTGAGACCATTCCATATCCTATTGAGCCACCAATCACTTTCTCAGAGAAAAAGACTGGGTTAATTTTGTGCAAAACACAGATCTACTCTGAGGTGTTACTGGCATGGAGTATTACTCTGTGTTTGTGGGAGGCCATTCTATCTTTCTATACTATCCTCTATACCACTCTGTGTTGCCACTGGGCACTCACGTACTGAAACTAATTCAAAAACAGATGGCAGGAACTCCACAGGACTGTCTCCAGCCTGCTGCCCAGACATATCCCCATCTTTGTTCTACTGCTGCTTTGCCATGTCAGAGCACTGAAACTTTCTAACACAGGCCTCAGACTCAAGTAAGGTGAGTGACCTAAAGCATGAGATTTAAGGAGGTGCTCAGTCTTAGATGCTGACTCTGCACTTTCATGTTCCTGAGAGTTGGGGCCTCCTTAAATCATATACTCTGGGTGCCCGTCTTGCCTCACTGTGATTTGGCTCTGCTGTAGGGCTCCCTACATGTTATTCATTAAAGGAATGTGGTTGGGTTGAATAATGGCCCCCAAAGATGTCTAGGTCCCAATCCCCGTGAAAATGTCACCTTTTCTAAATGTTAACTTATGAATCATCTTGATGTGGGGAGACTGTACTGGATTTTGAGTGGACCCTAAATGCAATCACAAGTGTTGTTATAAGAGGGAGGCAGAGGGATATTTGACTCTGAGGATGAAGAGAAAGGTCAATCCTGTAACCTTAGGAGAGAGAGAAAAGATGTGAAAACAGGAGGAAGCCACTACTCAGAATGACATGGATTGCCTCCAGAAGCTGGCAAAGGCAAGAACAAGATTCTTCCCCAGAGTCTCTGGAGAGATGTGACCCTGCAGCTGATGCCTTGGTTCTGACCCCCTGATACCCATTCTTAGAATCAGAACTGTAAGAGGACAAATGTACTTTCTTTTAAGCCAAACACTTTGTGGTACTTAATTATAGCAGCCACTTTCCTCTGCTCTTGGCTTTCCCCAAACCATGTAGGGTACTTGGGATCAAGATCATAGACCACTCAGCCACACACACCAGAGTGTAATTCTTGGCTTTGCCTCAGACTCTATCTTCCTAATCTTTAGCCTATTTCCAGAGCTTTGGCTTTTGCAGCTCCAAAGCTGAGGGTTGACACAGGTAGTGAACGTAAAATGCCTGAGGAAGTGGGGCAGGAGCCTTGATAAATATCACCAGAGGCTTGGTCTCCACCAAGGCATCGTTGTCTACACTAAGATATTTACCTATCAAGGCAGCCCAGTTTACCCTCAATTTGCACATAAATAAGCAGAATATGAGGGAGTTAATTTATTTGCTCTAGTCTCATAGTAAATAAACAGCATAATAAAGATTTGATTTCTCCCTAACCTTTATTTTCTCATTCAAATAAGGAATTTAGAGCCCCCTTCTGGAGCTTGCAGGATCTGAAACTTCGCATCTGCCACTTGCAATGAGCCCTGAACCAGGGAAAATTCAGCATGGCACACACTAGCTATTCAGCCTTCTTTGGTTACAGGTCAGGTAGCACTGAAGTGCTTCCCGAGGCTGGGGAGGTCCTCTTTGTTGATGCAGCCCTTACCTTCACCTTGCTCCATGTGGTTGGTCTTCCACAATCAAGATGCTTCTGCCTGTTGCACTCAGTCTCTGGTATAAGCTCTGCTGCACTGCACATGCATCTTCCGCTCCCCTAATTCTGGCAGATAGGCTTGCTTTACACCTAACTTCCTCATTTATTCTCTAAGCACAAGTGACCTGTTTGGGTAAGCTTCCCCTGAAACCCTTTGGACAGAATGAGGGTGGTCTGATGTTCAGAGTTTCCACCAGACGCCCATGTTTACTCTCCTCCTTCCTACAACATACAGAATCTACATCTCGCTAATTCTGTGTCTTTTCTCTTAAGCAGTTGGACACAGTGCCCAGGACATAAAGGTCACTAATAAATGTTTGTTCAATGAGTGAATGAATTAATACATAAATATAATAAAGTAGAATGCTATTATTGTTAGAAAATTATTTCTGGTATCTCTGAACAGCACCATTCAAGACTTGCCCTGGCGGTGAGGTAAAGCCTAGAAGAATACTTTGGAGGATAAATTCCAGTCTGACCCTTCGGAAATGAGGTGAGGGAGCGCTGCGGTGATTTTTCCTGCTTGGTTTTTATATTTCATTTCAGTAACTACATCCCATCTCACCCACAGTGGAGCGGTACATCTTGTACAGCACACCGCCACGGAATGAAGATTATGCGGGGAATTGAAGATGAACATCAATTTACTTGGGCCTGAAAATAAAAGTTTCATGGTAAGAAAAATCAGTAATGTGAATCTTCCCTTGAACTCAGAGGTAGATGAATGGACAAGTCTAAGTAGTAATACTTTAAAAACATTCAACAGAATCTGGGGAGTCAGAGAAAGAATTACTTTGACCACTGCCTGGTAGAGATGGGGACAGAGAGGTAAAGCCTGGAAAAAGACATGCAATTTGGAAAGCACTTCCTTCTTTCCCTTCTACCAGGAGCTTGTCCTCAGGTATGCATAATACAAGAAATTCATATTGTACGCGTCTTGTCCTTCCAGCCCTTTTTCTTAGTGATTATATACACTTAATCCTAGAATTCTTTCATTTTTTTAAGAGAGAGGGACAGTGAGAGAGAGAGAGAGAGAGAGAGAGAGAAATAATTTTTTATTTAGTTTTGCTTTTTTTTTTTAGTTTTTCATGTGGCTTTCCTTGCTCCAAGACTCCATTGTGTACGTGGGTGCTGGGGTTTGACCGCACATGCTCGGCAAGCGCTATAACCGCTGAGCCACCACTTCAGCCAGAATTCTTCCATTTTAAAAGCTGGGAAATCCTGGAGGGTGTGGGTTGAGGAGATAATGACAAGCTGACTGAGAAATATATTTCAATCCTGAAGGGTAGAAAAACAAGCCCTACAAAAGTATGTTTAGCTTAAGGATAAGTCAATACCATAATCACAAGAGTGCTTTCTGTTTCCTGGTTAGTGGAAACAGAAAGGCATGTAATCAAATAAAATAGCAGAAAGAAAATGAGTTCTGGGGTCCAAGAGTACTGGACACCTGGTCCAGAATGGTTGTGGGCAGGCCAGGCCCATCTCTGACATTGTGATCACAGCCCATAAGTCACCCTTTCCTTTAATCACTTGTCTGCTAATTCTGATGCAGAAATGCTATTGTGTAGCATGTTAATGGCCTAGTATATGCTTTATTATTTTAATGTCATGACATCATCCTCCCTGACTATTTCCAAGGAAGTTAATTGTAAATTTCTCTGGGTTTTATGATAGATTTGCAGTAGCATGTCTTCTACATTCTTTTGCACCATTTCCCGAGGTTCAATTATAGACATGTTTTCCCAGTTGTTTCCTTTTTTTGAGTTCTAGAACATTAAAGGATGGCACTGAGTCATGCCTGAAGGCTCCTTCATTGGCCCTGAAATATCTGTTAGATTTTCCATCAGAAAATTATGGTCATAGCTGGGTGTTGTGGCACATGCCTGTAATGCCGCTCACTCAGGAGGCTGAGGCAGGAAGACTGCAGGCAGGAAGCCAGCCTGGGCAACTTAGCAAGGCCTTGTTTTCAAAATAAAATAAAATAAAAGGGCTGGTAATGTAGCTTTGTGATAGGGTACCCTGGGTTTAATTCCCAGTTCTGGAAGAGAAAGAGAGAGAGAGAGAGAGAGAGAGAGAGAGAGAGAAAAGGAAAAAAAGAAAAAAAGAGAAAAATTTGGTCATATTATATATATATATGTATATATGTACAAATGTTTAGGAATGTGCACATATATATGCATACATATGCATATGTAAACACACCTATATAGATGTGTATACTTACCTCTGTGTGTGTACATACACATATGTGTTGTGTGTGCTTATGTAGAGATCTGGCCAATGGCTCTTAAGTTGATGTCAGCCCCTAAGCAGTAATCATATATCCATTATCTTTGGTTTTTCTGAAAGCTTTGAGAATTTGGAAACAGTTATATATAAAAATCTGTCACTTTTGACACTGATGTGCTTTGTCAGGGATCCTCTGTTGCAAGGAACAGAAATGCACTCAGAAAAGCCTAAAAAGACAGGAGGTTGATTGTCAGAAGAGGGGACCCATCTTGGAAGGTGCAGCTAAGTCTCACAGGGAGTGTAAACACTGCAGGCTGACTTGGACTTGATGTCCTATCTCAGCCCTTTCTGCTCCTGAGATCACGTGGCCTCTTGTCTCAGTGCCTCTGGCTTCTGCTGCAAGGCTCAGGTCTCTTCTGTGATTTCCGTAGTTTTGCCCCCACGCCTTTGGCTTAGGTATTATGTGACTCCAGCCAATCTTGGCATCACCACTGGCCCAACTCCACACATATTGCATAACAGAAGTCTAATATATTTTTGGTTCCACAGAGCAAAATACACCAGAATAACACAAAGAGAATTTTCTTAGGTTGGCCCAGGTTCCATCTGCTGTGGACAAGGGTAAGGTCAAGGTCAAGGTAGCAGCATATTTTCTGTGATGGATTCATGCCTTTTACATTTTTAGTCTAGAAGATAAAAGTGCATGAACCAACCTTTAAAAAATATTGCAAAATTTTAAAAAGGACTTTAAAAATTGCCCTGAATCATTGATCCATAAATTTCTGTAGCTAAACTATAGAGTAAGAACTTTGTACTGAATTCAGAAACAAACAGCCACAAAAATGGTCAATGAAACATTAATAAAAATGAAAAGGAAAGATAAATTCTAAGTTCTTATCATAAGGACCAATTAAATGACCACTAAATGGTATCTAATTTTGATGTATTCTGAAACACTAAGTATTTGTGTGATGACATCCCTTTAGTTCAAAAAATATTCAAAATCACACATAAAGTAAAATCTCAATTATACTTATGAATGAGCATAAATAAATTATAAAACTTACTATATCAAAATGTTTGCACATGATAACTGGCATATGAATTTCTGTGTTCTATTTTCCTCTGAATTTTATGTGATTTGCAAATTTTGTATTGTGTGTATAGATTATTTTATTTGGCAATGAACTCAACTCCTTATACTTTCCCCTTCCTTTTTAGCTCTAGGATTGGGATTAAAAACATAAACTGAGATGTTTGAACAAGGCTAACAGGCAGAATAAAGTGGATAAAATGTTTAAGAAGTAAATCTAGTGTAATCTAATTTGTGGCAAAAAATATCCTAAATAGGACATTCATTTTGCCAAATATCAACTAACCTTGGCTCTTTTATAGATATATTAACACTTTTCTTGTGAAATAGAGAAAAATGATGGTTTTTCAGTCTGTGGGCTCCCAATTCTTATTGTTTTCTTTGGAAGTCCTTACAAATGACAGTATTTGGGAGAAGCATTCTGATACACAATTAAAAGAAACCTCATTGATCACTTTTATTCTTGGGGAGGAAAAAAAAACCTAATTATAGCTATTGGAGACCTATCTATAAAACCTAAAGTAGAAACCAATTTGGCAAAATTTTTATGCGGTCTTTGAAAAACGTAGGTGATACTTTGCACTATAGTAGTGCCCCTTCCCCCTCCCTCCCTCCTGCCCTACATACATTCCCCTGAAAAGTCAAGCTTCTTCACGGTAAATGCCTCTACTTTTGTCCATCACCTGAATACCATATTTGGACATATCATTGCTACATGCCAAATAATGCTTTCATCTCTTTCTGAAGCATGCATATCATCTAAGCAATTGTAATTTGCAAAATTTTATTTTAATTTATCCATATATTCATAGAATTGTTCATTTATGTATTCATTAGTTCTACAGATATTTGTAGTATACTAGGGTCTAGAAGAGCTACCAAGAACACCTAAAACATTATTAGAACTATTAAAAGAACTAAAAGGAACATCTTGAAGACTGTGGTCTATACAAGCCACCAGTTTCTAGGGTATAGTGGTGTTTTAGTCAGCTTTTTCATTGTTATGACTAAAAGACCCTACGAGAACAATTTTCGGAAGAAAAATTTATTTTGGGGCTCCTGGTTACTGAGGTTTTAGTCCATAGGTGGCTAACTCCATTCCTTAGGGCTTGAGGTGAGGCAAAATATCATCATGGAAGGCATGGCTCCAGGAAGCACAGAGAGAAACTTCATGCCAGATACCAAAAGTATATCCCAAAGGCACGCCCCCAATGATCCACCTTCTCCAACCTTACCCTACCTGTCTTCAGTTGTTGGTTAATACCTATAAGAAGATTAACTCACTGATTGGGTTAAGGCTGTCATAATAACCTAATCATGTCACTTTGGCCTTACTGCATTGTTACACATAGAATTTGGGGGGATAGCTCACATTCAAATCATAACAATTGGTTAACAATATAAATACCCAACCTTCATGGAATTTACATTTCAGTGAGGGACATACATCAGAGAAACACATGCATAATGGATATAATATGATATATAAACACTATATATATAACTTACAGTCATTACATATACATACATGCATGAGATATATTATAAAATGAACATATATAATTGACACAATATGGTATATACCCATATATATTATGTGTAGGTGTGAATTAAATGTGTTTCTGTTGGGTCACACACCACAGTGATTGTGGTCCTGGAATGGGCTTGTTAATCACATACATTTCATTTTGAACTCTAGCTCTGCTAAGTATCAGATTTATGAACTTAAGTGAATGACTTCCTGAACCTCAGTTTCCTTTTGTGTAAAAAATAAATCTAGCTTTGGTCCATAGTAAATCCCAAATAAATATTAGCTATAATTTCATTATTAGTATGAGAGGTCAATAACTGTGTGTTTGCAATACACAGACATATTTGCACACATATTACTCCATAAAAGAAAATATAATAAGCTAAGGAGATAGCACTGGGGCTGCTATTTTAGCAAGGTTGCTCCCTCTGAGAAGCTGACATTTGAACAAATAGCTGAACAAAATGAAAATGGTAAAGTATGCATATAACTAAGGAAAGACCTTCCAGGTAAGTAGAATAAAAAGTGCAAATAGATTGGAGTAGAAGAGGGTTAGGAACTGTGAGGAATGTGTTATTTACATGTGCTGTTTGCTCTACTTACTAGCAGCATAGCAGAGCTCATATTCTACGTTCCAACTGTGAGCAGAATATGCTGACGAGCCAGAAAATCACAAGAGAGAATTGCCAAGGAGCACAAAATTGACCACAGGACTGAACTCTTCAAGAAAGAGAGATGTGCATAGGAAAACTGATGAGTATTTAATTTCCAGTTTGGTCTAACATGAAAGAAATTTAGAAGTTTCTACACTATCCTAACAGCAAATAAAAAGCTAAACAAATTTAAATGTCATTAACTCTTCTTATACTTATCAAAGAAATGAAGTTACAAGATAAACAGTTGTCTTGCAAATTTGAGAGACTCATAGGCTGATACAGATCATCCTAACTTGGAGGAACAGAAACTACCAACAGAAACCTTCTAGGGAACCAGTTCCAGGGAAGAAAACAAACAAACAAAATGAAAACCCCAAAACAACAACAAAACCCCCTTGATGAACTACTAAAATCTGATGTCAACAAGTCTCAGGGGCGAAAATCAAGTGAGATTCAGTCTTTGGGGGCCTCCACATTTTGTGAGTTTTACCTTCAGGTGCTAAGAGGTTCACAGTGTGAATATCAGGGACAAATGTCCTTGTGCTTCTGACAAATTACCAGACACTAATCTGCTGGGGTTCATTAGTGTCCAACTTACCAAAATAGAGAAATCCCCAGATCTAACACCCTCTAACCTTGTAGATGAAAGAATGGCAATACTCAACTGCGATCCTTTTTAACTATCCTGTTTCATCTAAGTGAGTGAAAACAATCCCAAAACCAAAGAAATGGGAAATCAACATTTACAGCCCAGGCACATAGGTTTATTAAAAGACAGATATAATTGCAAGACTTTAGAAAGCTTCTTCTCATATGACCTATTTTCTACAATTCCTTTTATCCAGTACATAATGTGTACCTTTCGTAAAAAAAAAGTACAAGGCACACTAAAAGTCAAAAAGCACAACTTGAAGGGGAGAGAGCAAGTATCAGTACCAGATCTTGACATTACAGAGATGTTGTAAAATATCAAACTATGAACTTAAAAGAATACAACTAACTTGCTAATGGAAAATGTAGGCACCACACAAGATCCAATAGATAATGTAAGCAAAGATGTAGAGCTTAAAGAGATCTTAATAGAGAGTCTCAAAACTAAAAATGGAAAGAAAAAATAAATGTTGACAAAAAAATAAGATATCAAAGAGCTCTGAGACAACTACAAAAAATGTAACAAATGCAAATAAGAATACAAAGGAGAGGAAGGAATGGTTCAGCAGAAATATTTGAAGTAATAATAATTGAAAATTTCCTCCAAACCACAAATCCAGGAAACACAGAGAACATCTAGTGGCATAAATGCCAATCAATTCCTAGGCATATCATATTGAACTGTAGAAAATAAGAGATAAAGAAAACATCTCGAGAGAAACTTGGGGTGAGGAAGGAGCACTTACGTACAGAGAAACAAAAATAAAAATTTCATGTGACCTCTTCTTAGAAACCATGCGAGAAAGGTTATGGAATTGTTGTTATTTATTATTATTATTATTAGTAGTAGTAGTAGTAGTAGTAGTAGTAGTACCACGGATCAATCCTATGGGCACTTAACCACTGAGTCACATACTCATTCTTTTTTATTTTTTATTTTGAGACTGGGTCTTGCTAAATTGCTTAGGGCCTTGCTAAGTTGTTGAGTATGACTTTGAACTTGCCATCCTCCTGCCTTAGCATCTGTAGCTGCTGGGATTACAAGCATGGGCACTGTGCCCAGCTGAAGTGAATTATTTAAAATGGACAGAGAAAGGAAGAGAGAGAGAGAGAGAGAGAGGGAGTGCATGCCAGCCTAGAAATTTGAACCCTTCAAAAGTGAAGAAAAATAAATATATTTTCATGACTAGACCTAACACTTCACCAAAGAAAATGTAAAGATGGTAAATAAACTTATGAATAGATGGTCAATATCATGTGACATCAGGGAACTGCAAATTAAAATGAGATATGGCTATATATTAGAATGGCCTGAATTCAAAACACTGGCAACCCAAATATTGATGAGGATAGTCAAAGAAGGAAAAAAAAATGGTACAGTGACTTTGGAAGATAGTCTGATGGGTTCTTACAAAACTAAACATTCTTTTTTTTTTTTTTTAGGAGTAAAAGGAGTAGGATTTATTTAGGAAGAAGAGGAGAGACTCCGCAAGGCAGAGGGGCACCTGGAAGCAGGACACTGTCTAATGAAGGATAGGCCGCAGGTTATATAGATTTAGGGTATGAACAGATGATCCTGTAATCACACTTCTTGCTGTTTATACAAATGAGTTTAAATCTTAGGTCCATAAGAAACCTGCACATAGATATTTTTTTCATCATGAATGAAATTTATTTTTATGATAGTATATATATTAACCAAATGAAAAAGTACACATATCTATAGGATGCTCTCTAGCTTACATTCAATAAAACAAATTACAAATTACTAATGCTAAAACAAAAGTTCTTTAATGTCTTCACAGAAAAGTTTTACCTTATTCTTATTTTTTGTTCCACTGGTTTTTTTTTTAGATATACATGACCTTAGAATATACAATGACATAATTACAAAAACATGGTATATAACTTGTTCTACTTTAGTTCCCCTTCCTTCCTCCCATGCCCTGTTCTTTTTTGTAATACATGACAATAGAACATACACATAGATCTTCAAGGCAGCTTTATTCACAATCACCGAAACTTGGTAGGATTCAAAACATCCTTTAAGTGATAAGTGGATAAATAAAACATGGTAAATCCCTGCAATAGAATAGCATCCAGTGCTGAAAGGAAATGATACATCAAGTTGTGAAAAGACATGAAGGAATCTTGGATACATATAACTTGGTGAAACATATCAATCTAAATAAGTTATATAATGTATTATTCCAACTATATGATATTTTGGTAAAGGCAAAACTATAGAGACAGTGAAAAGCTGGAGGCTGGTGTGAGTGGGAGGTATAACAAGGAGAACACAAAAGGTTTTAGGACAGTGAAGCTATTCTGTGTATTATTACAGTAGAAGAAACACATCATTATTCATCTGTCAAAATTCACAAAGTCAGTACAACTCGAAGAGTGAACCCTAATGTAAACCTGGACCTTGCATGATAATAGTGTTTCATTTTACATTCATAAATTACAACAATTTCTCATTGCTATGAGAAATATTGATGAAATTGGAGGTTGTAGATGCATGGGGCCAAAGGGCTTATAGGAACGCTATGTACTTTGGACTCAATATTTTGTTATGAATCTAAAACTACTAAAACATGTAAGTCTATTTAAAAGGAAAGGAACAACATTGAGCTCCCATACTAAAACTACAATGGTAACCAATATGTTTGGCGCTTGCCATGAACCAAGGCCATCTATTTTTGTTTTTTTCCTGAACGGAGATTCAGGGTGATTGAATCATGTGTTTAAGAGCATGAGGTAAGTATTTCAGAGCTTAAACTCAGCAATGCGTGACTCCCAAACTCACTCTAGGAGCCCACTGTCTCCATAGTGTGCGACTCAATAGCAGCACATTCTGACTGTAGTAACAACAGGCTGATGTCCTACACTACCCCAGGAATAGTCAGGGTAGGAAGGTGACAGACCACACCCAGAGCAATATGCCCAGTGTGGGAGGGCAGCTAGCAGTAGCAGTGGCAAGTAGTGATCTTACAGGACATATATTATGGTTTGAATGTGAGGTGGCTCCCAAAAGCTCACTTGTAACAATTCAGAAAGGTTGAGGTGAAATGATTGGATTATAAAGGGCTTAACCCTTATAGGGATTAACTGGCAACTGTAGGCTGGTAGGGTGTGGCTAGAGGAGGTGGGTCATTGGGGGTGTGCCTTTGGGGTGTATTTTCTGTATCTGGTGTGCAGTGGAGTTTCTCTCTGCTTTACTTCCCGATTTGATGCCTTAAGCGCTGTGCTTCCTGGAGCCATGCCTGCCGCTGTGCTGTACAAACCTCATCTTGAGCCCCAAGGAATAGAACAGGCCTTCCACGGACTGATACCTCTGAAACCATGAGTCCCTAAATAAACTTTTCCTTCAAAAATTGTTCTTGTCAGGTCGTGTAGTCACTGCAGGATAAAACGGAGTAAAACAACATACATAAGAACTACTAATTTACCTGTCCACAGTGATACCAGCAATGACAGTGGTAGTGATGGAGGTGACAGGGCAAGGAAGTACACTGTCACTGAGTTGTGGTTAAAGGAGGAAAGGCGCTCCCACTTCACTGATGGGGCCATCCATGCAAGAGAGTGTAGAGACTGAGAAGCCAGTTCCTCCTGATATACCCAATTTCCCTGGTGAGAGGTGTTCAGGTTTTTGCATTTTGGGAATTCAGAATTGACCAAACTGAGAGGACCCATAGTGCCTTCATGATTGATTTATTCAGGAAACTTGAAAACCTATTATGGAGGCATCATTGCTGATTAGGGTGGTGGCTATACCATAATGTTGCCTTTTAAGCATAGATCATTATGTATATGAACTGAGAGCTGGAGAAGAAAATCCATCTAATCATTTATACCAATGAGACAGTGGAATTTCAGGACCTTTGGAAACTGGAGTTATGGTTGAGATTCACTGAATGTTTCTTTATTTGTCTTGATATAATTGTGATTTTGGTTAGTAAAACAGTATAATCAAAGAAAGCACCCACAAACCAAATTTGCAGAATTCTGTTCATCTCTTCAGCATGTAACATCTGGTGACCAAGTAGTAATGGCCAAGAAAATGTGACCTACACTTGAGCACTTACCTATTCTGTGTTTTGTGCCAGGTATGCTTTCATCTCTTCATTTAATAACAGTAATCTGCAGTGAAGGTAGTATATATTCCCTTAAATGGTGAAAGAATTGAGGTGATTTCCCAGAGGTTTAGCGTTGCATTGTAGAAAGGCTTGCATTTTTCCACTCCAAATTATATCATGTTCTTTCTATTTGTCCATGCTGAAATGTTATTTGTCCTTCACCAGTTTAAACAGATTACCAGACACTGTTGTCCAAGGCACAAAAGAACTGAAGTCATCTATTTTAGTCATCTTATTCAGCACTGTGACCAAAAGACATGACAATAATAGTCAGAGGAGGGAAAGTTTGTTTTAGGGTTCATGCCTTCAGAATTTGTAGTCCATGGTTGGCCAATTCCATTCTTTGGGGCCTGAGGTGAAACAGACTAACATGGCAGAAGAATGTAGTAGAAGAAAGCAGCTGGGGACATGGCACCAGGAAGCAGAGACAGAGAGAAAGAGAGGGAGGCTCTTCTCACCATAGAAAATCATATACTCTAGAGGTACCTGCTCAGTGATCCTCCTCCTCCAGCCATGCCCTACCACCCAGTTAATCCTCATCAAGGGGTTAATTCATTGATTAGGTTAACACAGTTATAACCCAATCAATTTACCTCTAAATTGTCTTGTATTGTCTCACAGATGAGCTTTTTGTGAAAACCTAATATGTAAACCATAACACCTTTATATAAGGAGGCTGAAGGTTTAGCCACAAAATCAAATTAATACTGAGCAGAACTCCCAAATAAGAGAAAATTCCCCATGCCAGTAGGGCTGGGCCTTATTCGTTTTTTTTGGTCCCTCTTCTGCCTCCTTAAGTGCCCAGGAATTTAATGAGAAGACCATTCAGGTTTTCAAGAAGATCCTGAACTAAGCACATCCTTTTATTTTGTAGTCTGTGTTGTAGTTTGTCTTAAATATGGAAAGAAATTGTAATTATTCCTATTTTTTAAGAATATGTGTCTTAGGTACCGGAGCAATGGCTTGGTGGTTGTGGCGCTTGCCTGGCATGTGCAAGGACATGAGTTCAAACCCCAGCACCATAGATACAATTATGTCTAGGAGCAGTGAAAGCCACATCAAAATTAAATAAAATTGATTGTCTCTTTCTCTCTATCTCACTGTCCCTCTCTCTTAAAAAAAAAAAGATATGTGTCTTGGTACATCTTTTTATTCATGGAAATCACATGGCTTACTGAAAGATTGACATGTCAATGAGTGGGGAGATGGGAGCATTTTAGCTTTTAAGCCTTTCTTGAAGAACATTGTAAGACACCTGCTGAAAGAGGCTTTAGTCCTGAATACCAGGTGGTCAATATCATCACAAAGAGATGTGATAAAGAGGATTTAGAGAAAGGTTAAGGAGAAGCTGGCCTCTTTGGATTCCATGATAATAGCTTCCGGGATATTTCTCATGATTGTGGAGGACTCACAAGTGCTTTGTAGATTTTAAGCTGTGTGAAGGCCTCCCAGGTGGGAAGGACTTTTCAAGAAAACTCCTGACACCAGCATTCCATATTTCCATCTTTCAGTATTTATTTTATTGTCACTACCAGTACTATCTTCCTAATCAGCACTTCTGATATTTCATTATTTCCATTTTAGTGAACACCTCCGTTCATGTTTTTAAAATAATCATTGTTTCTCTTTTTGTCTTTTTGGGGGAATTCCTTGATTTGGAACTGTTTTTTTGTTTTTTGATTTTTGGTTTTTTCTCAGGGGCCTTGCACGTGCTAGGCAAGCGCTTTGCCACTGAGCTAAATCCCCAACCCTGGAACTGTTTTTTAAAGTCATTTTTCTGTTCTCAGGGTTTCTGTATGTTAGTGTAATACTCAGGTCAAATGTACCTTACTTACTCTTGGTAGCCCCTGGGAAATTGGCTTAGATGCAATACCTTTGTGGGAAAAAAGTCCTTCTCAGAACTCCTAGAAACATCTATAAGTGAGGGCAAATGTGAATCTAAATAGCATGTTTAGTATATAGTATTGAAGAAAGAAGTATCAATAGACAAAATGCAACCTTAAAAATTTTACTCATGCTTACCTGGCAGTGTGAAATTCTTGCTAAATCTCTACTCTCCTTATCTGGTCACTGTGATGATAGAAGCAGAGGTTAAATGTCTAAGATGCTCCCTCTTTTACCAGGACAAAATGCACCCTTTAGGCGTCCCTTTTTCAAACACAGCTCATCAATGGTGAAGGGGCTTCTCTTCCCATAGGGTTGACAAGTTGAACTATAAAATGCAGAGTTTTGAATTTATCAGTGCCATGTTCATTTTTGTATTGGTATGGTTATGGTGCTCTATGCCATAGTGCAAATGTAAGACTTGTGCTCACTCACTGACCTTGACTATGGGCAAGTAGGGTGGTGATTCTTTATTTATAAGAGCCTGAGACCTCCTCAAAAATGACTCAGCAGTTTATATACAGCCAAGACCACAGAATTTCGCGGCAAAGTCTGTCTAGATTCTGCATCTACCACAGTTTAGTAAATGTGAGAATATGCTGGAATGTGCCATGCTTTCATTTATGAAAATGGAAATTTCAAGACAATATTGTCTTTGTATGGCTTGCTTGCACCTTTCCTGAATTATATTACCCTTTAAGGTTAAAGGAAACTTTGCTAATTCTCTGTTTTGGGAGACTCTAGAACTGAATCTATTCAAAATTGTACTCAGTCTTGCTTTGCTTCTGTTCTACTCTGTTCGGCATATTGTTTGAGCTTCTAGATTGCCCTCTTCATACCCATCACGGGTCCTGCTCAGCTAAAGAGCACAATGGAGCCAAAACATTAGAACTGGTTTTTACTAAGGATATGGGGGTAGGTAGGTAGAATCCCTGATTCCAGGGTCATGGAGATTTGACTATCTGGGGTCATTTATTGTCTGAAAAACTCAGGGGTGGTCCTCAAGATTAATACGGCCCCAACTACTTTTTCATTGATCAGGGTGTGTGTGTGTGTATGTGTGTGTGTGTGTGGTGGAAGAGGAAAATAGATTGGTAAGCTTTTTCTTCCAATGATAATAGAATAAAGACTCAGAGTTTAGCAAATTTTCAATCCGCTTAGATGGTCTGAAATGGACATTCACCCCGCTGGGCATGACAAAAAATAAAGTCTTCCCTAGAAGTTAATGTCTTGCTATATTGTCCTGACAGAGAAAAAAATACTTCAGTGTCCCTTATCTTTTACTGAATCATCTTTCTATTTTCTCTTTAGAGCCCAACTTGAGGGGATGTGTCATCTATTAATTTGGAATGAAAAATGCCAAGCTGTATGCATTGTTTGGTAAATAAAGGTGAGTTCTTATTTTAAGTGCTGGTAAATCAACAATTTATTGAGCTGTCAAAATTTTCTAAATTTGTTTCAATACCCAAAGTTTTAAAAAGCACAATTACAATGACTTTTTAAAAAATTAATATTCCACTTACAGGAATAACTATTTTTTCCTCTACCCCACATGTCTCCTTCTGAAGTTTGAACATGTACATATGCATGCTGAGATGTCTAGAAAGGGCAGGGCTTTGACATTTTAACAGTTGATATTCTGAGTGCTTTGAATTTGATGAAACATAAAATAAATCTCCTTCCTTTGCTGGAGTAATTCAAATTTGGTTGGTGTAAACATGGTGTCTCGGGAGCCCTTCCAATTACCTTTAAGAAGAAAACATTGCCTTAAAAATGATATAGGATATAGATTTCCCTTGGGAAAACAGCAATTCCCAATGAATGGATTTTTTTAAGCAGTAGAGAAGCCACTCTTCCAAATTAGTTAAATTGATTATTTTGTTTCAATAGAAAGTGGTCAAACAGAAGTAATGTTTAATGTGATGGGTAATCTTTTGAGTGTTGCAAGCAGTAGCTTGAATATAATTTGTAAGAGATAAACATTGTATATGAGTTTTTAGCACATATATTAAATTTGTTCAGATAAAATATGATCTATTAAATATATAATTTTAACATTACAAAAGTCTTAAACCTGGCTATTATAAAAATGTAGCATGTGATTCATGTTTTCATTGAATGACTTTAATTACTAAATGTTATTGTTTCCTTGATATAACTTCATTGGATGCTTCAAATTTTTTGTTGTTAAAAACTTTAAACCACTGAGCCACATCCTTAGCACCACCACCCCTCCTTTAAATTTTTTTTAAGACAGGATCTCACTAAGTTGCTTAGAACCTTTCTAAGTTGCTGCGGCTGACTTTGAACTTGTGATCCTCCTGCCTCAGCCTTCCAGGACTAAGGACAAGCACTATAGCACCTGACTATTATTTACATCTTTTTTTTTAATTTTTATTTTTTAATTTTTTTTAAGGGCTGAGGACTGAACTTGGAGCCTGGAGCATGCTAGGCAAGTGCTCTGCCACTGAGCTAAACCCCCAACCCCCTTTTTAAATCTTTTGACACAAAGACATATGTTAGAAATTGTTTTCATCCTTTATATCAATGTTCATATTGTTGATCATGTTTATTCCTCCTTATAGTAGTTTTCTGAAATGAGGAGGCTATGGTCATCCTGTTGGCAATACTTCATATCTACTCACCTGTACATTATTAGTGCATAGGTAAGCTTTATTTTAGTAGTTGGCATTTCTAGTTTAGGCTGTATTTTTTCTCTGTAATTCAAATTATCAAGATTTATGATCTTCAATATTTATGTCATGCACAACTGCATGGGATACTCATTTGGAAAGCCACAGAACTTGCCCTTGGTGTTGTTTGTGATGATATGTCTGGTAACTAGTTCCTATAACTATGTGTTTGAGACTATGTATATTAGCGCTTTGGTATTACCTCTGGAACAGAGAGCATTGCCATTCTCATGCTCCTAATCCCTAAGCCTTCTCCCATTCGATGGAAATAATCAAATCTTGGTGAAGAGTTAATTTAAACAAGCTATTGTCTGCTCTGACAAGGAATGACAAGTCATTCCTTGCTCATTTCTCTGAAGAAAATTCAATGTAAAATGTAGAATGAATTTTTCCACCTCAAAGATGATACACTTTCTTATCCATTCTTTCATTTAATAAACTTGCATTGTGTATTTACTACTTCCTGGGCTCTGTACTGTACTTTTAGAGGAATCCTAAATAGAAGAAGCCATCATATCTCTTCTCAGAAGGGTGAAAAAGAGGAATATGAGAAGAGGGAAAATTGGAAGTGAAATACAAAAGCAGTGGAGTAAGCCCAGGTGTTATAGTTTGGGTCTGGAAAGTCTCCCAAAGGCTCATATGTTGAAGGCTTGGTCCCCAGCGTAGCAAGCTCAGAGGTGGGGCTTTTAGGGAGTGATAAGATATGAGGGCTATAACCTCATCAGTGATAACTGTAGGAGGTGGGACCTATTGAAGGGGATTGGTCATGGGGTATGTGCCCTTAGGGATTATATCTTGTCCCTGGTTTCTTCCGCTCTCTGCTACCTGACTGCATGAGATGAGCAGCTTTCCTCCTCTACACCATTCTGCCAAGGTGCTCTGCCTTACCACAGGCCCATAGTGATGGAACCAGTGACAATGGATTGAAACTGTAGCTTCTACATTGATTTTCTCAGATATTTGTCACAGTGACAGCAATCTAACATACACCAACATTTGATGTATGCACAGATTAACAAGATAGACTTCACACAAGAAAAAGAAAAATAGAAAATGTAAAGACATATCAAATGACAAGAAGTGATAGTTTTAGATTAATTAAAGAGTAAACATATTAAAACAGTAATAGAATTGGAAAGCAGATGCATTCACATGGCAATTTGCTTATCAATAATGCAAAAAATGCAAGTGAAAATAATAGAATAGCTTCTTAACAATATAGATTATCATTAGAAAGCTTGGTGATGCCAAGAGTTAGCAGGTTTAAGAACCCAGGGATCATGAATACTCATTCACTATGAGAGAAAGTGGGTAGGGTCTACCAATAAGGGCAGCGAGCTCATGGTACATGATCAAATTTAATACACATGGCTCAAGATCCAGAATTTACACTCCTGGTTTTACATGCTGTGGAATTTCATGTGAAAACTTCACTGGGCGATGTTCAATTTAATGTTTGCTCAGATATGTGATCAAACATTATTCTGGGTGCTTTTGTGGGGATGTTTTTTTGAAGATATTAATATTTGAATTTGTAGACTCAGTAAAGCAGATTGCCCTCCCTAATGTGGATGGGCCTCGTCCAATTGGTTGTGTGCTAGATTAGAACAAAAGGATGGCCCTTCCTGACTAAGATAAAATTTCTCATCTGATGGCTTTTGAACCATGGCATTGGATTTATTTTACCTTTGGACTGGAACTTAAACATCTGCTTTTTCTGAGAGCCTGCCAGGCTTTGGAGGAGAATTACACCATCAGCTTTCCTGGGTTGCCAAACTTATGACTCAATCTGAAGATCTTGGAACTTTCTAGCCTCTGTAACTGCATGAGTCAAAATTTCTCCTCCTCGGCTTCCCCTCCTCTCCTCTCTCTTTCTCTTCTCCTTCCCTCTCTTCTCCCCTCCTCTCTCTCCCCTCTCTCTCTCTCTCTCTCTCACACACACACACACACACACACACATACAGACACACCATTGGTTCTATTCTCTAGAGAACCTTGACTAATACACATAACATACTTATTTACCAGTCTGCACAAGGATGTAGATAAGAGTATTCGTGGTATTTTTGGAGGTAGAAACTAGATAGTTAAAATAAGATGCAACTTATACCATGGAGGGACAACCTGTGGTTGGAAGCAATGTAGCAAAATGGGTGAATAGTGCAGGTGGAGTGCAGCAGGAAAAGAAATAAACTAAGAAACCAAAAGAAATGTATTACAGGATATTAGCATAATTTGAAAAGGCATGCATGTAAGACAACAGCAAACATTTTGCAAGAAGAATGCCAATTCTGCATGGATACTGCTTCATATAAACATATATAGAGAAATTTTGCCTAACATGGGAAATTGAAATGGGAGCTGATTATAAAGATAAATGGGAATGAATGAATAATTGAATTAGTTATACAAATAAGACAACTTTGCACAGGCCAGTGGAAATAATGTACCAAAATCTGAGTAGTACGAACTCAAGACTATGGATTTTACAGGTAAAAAGGAAAATATGACATTGTCTAATATCTAATTAGGCTGCTTCATTACTTTTTTTAAAGAGAGAGGGACAGTGGGAGATACAGAGAAAGAGAGAAACAACTTTATTTAGTTTTTCACATGGCCTTCATTGCTCTAACACTTTGTTGTGTACGTGGTGCTGGGTTTGAACCCGGGTACTCGTGCTTGCCAGGCAAGCACTGAAATTGCTGAGCCACCACTCCAGCCCCATAATTAGGCTTCTTTAGACAAGATAACTAAACCAAAGTCCAGCTTACCAGCTTCAGAAATTCTTAGAGCTGGAAAGGTCTTTGAGGTCATTAGTTGAGTGTTCCAGGCAATACTGAATCACCAATCTCTCTCTCTCTCTCTCTCTCTCTTTTAAATGCATTTCTGTAGCCTATGAAAGCCCACGAGGCTTAGAATTTCTTTAATTTCTTTCTGATTAGATTGGAAGTATAATTAAGAACCCCATAAAGGAAGACAATCAAGTTTCGACCTTTAAATAATTGTTAGACAAAAGTTTGGTATTAAATGTGAAACCATAATTTATTTAATAATTTTTATTTTGAATTATCATATATAGTCAGGATAAAAATATTGCTTAGAGACGAAGTTGGGTATACACTCAAAACTAGATAAATAAACATGAGGTGTGATCCATCAGGGAGGTTGTTGCCTTCCATTTCATTGGTGTCCATTCACTGAAATTTTATCTCACAGTTTTATTCTAAGAAAATTTAACGGATGGTGGAGGGGATGTGGGGAGACAGGAACTCTAGCACACTGTTGGTGGAACTGCAGACTACTAGTACAGCTGCTCTGGAAAGCAGTGTGGAGAAACCTCAGAAAATTAGGGATGGATCCACCATTCGATCCAGCTATCCCTCTGGTGGGTATTTTCCCAGAGGAATTAGAATCAGCACGTTATAGAGACACATCAAAATCTATGTTCATAGCAGCTCAATTTACAATAGTTAAATTATGGAACTAACATAGATGTGTCCCTCACTGGATGAAGGGATGGAAAAACTGGTGTGTATATGTATACACACACACACACACACACACACACACACAAACACACACACACAATGGAATTCTACTCAGCAATTAAAAACATTGATATTGAAGCCTTTGAATGTAAATGGATGGCAATGGAAGAAATCATGCTGAGCAAAGTTAGCCAAACCCAGAGAATCAAGGATTGAATGTTTTCACTCATATGTGGAGGCTGGAGCTAAACCCAGGCCTGTGTGAAAGATAGTCAACCTTATGTGTTAGACCCAACGAAGTCATAGCAACATATAATCTAGGGCAACCATAGATATGTAGCAGGAGAGGGAGGAAGAGAGGAAAAGGGAGGGAGGGGAGAAGGCAGTAGAAAAGGGATAGATCTAGGGAGTAAAGCAATAATACAGCATACTCTTTATCCCCCCCCCAGCCCTGGAGAATCCAGATAACACTTAAGCAATCATTCAATTCTGGAAAATTCTCAACCTAAGCATTTATATTGCTTGTGTGGGTGAAATATAGAAGATTCATGAGACTGGAGTGTGGACAATATGGGGGTAATTCTGGTTTAAGAATATATGCATATCATATTGTTATTTTATATGCATTTTATGATTGTACAATAACAACTTCTTTATAAAAATTTAAAAAAAGAAAATGTCAACTTAGAGAAAACATTATGTAATTGCTAAAAAACAAAACAACTGATAACTCAAATGACTTGAAAGCATGGTTATGCAATGGCAAGCTGGGTGGTTCAAACTAGTTCTCTCAGTAACAATAACTAAAACAGCAAGTAAAATACAGACAGCTTTGGGTTGATGGCAACAAAGACAAAATAAGTTGTTGAAGATTGCTGGACTTAGTCACTGTCAAAGTAAGAGCAGAAAGTGTAGAACAGACTCTTGATTGATGCTCTGTGGACGTCTTCTCAGAAATCAGGAGGGAGGAGCTGGGAGGAGTTATGCAAGCACAAGGGATGGAGTGTGTGTTGAGACAGGGACAAGCAGGATCAGCAACACACCTCTCTTGTACACACATGCACGTCCACTGAGATCCTGCCACTATTCTGTAACTCTCTGAGAAGTAATTGAGAGGTGGACAGAGTTTGGGGCGACACTTGGAGTTGACAGTATTAGAATCCACATCCACCACAGACAAGACCAGTGGACAATGGCCCACTCTGCCTTGCGTAGTCTAAGAAGTCTCAAAATGTGTGTGTATGTGTGCTGGTGGGAAAGGAGTCATTAAGAGGAACAATAGCTACACCCTCAGGAGTGATACTTATTTTAATTTGAAATAACATGAAAGGAGGTTCTCTAAATGTTTTGAAAAATCTAGTATGTGATATGATGGAATATTTGCTTTTTTATTTGTCCATTCAATAATAAGATCAAGTCTTAAAATTATGAAAATGTCAAAATAATGATGGGAATAAATGGTGAGTACTTGAAGAAATTTACAATTATTGAAATGTGAATCTTCAGGAGAGATGCTAGATGTGGAATTTCTGGGTTCAAGAGCAAATGTGCATAAGCAATTTTCCTAGGTATTGCTAAGTTCCCCTACAAAAGATTGAACCATTTGCATTTCCACAAGCAATGTACAAGAGTGATTATTGCCACACAGATTCACCATATACTATTTTGGGCAGCTGGGGTTTTTGCTACTTTGATGGGAAAAAATAATATCTCATTATAATTTTAATTTACATTTTTCCTACTGTATAAACAAGCTTGAACATCTTTTCATGTGATTGCAAGTCATTTGCATTTCTTTTTCTGTGAATTTCAATTTATTTAGTTAGTCTCTGTTTCTATAAAGTTGTTGACTTTTTTATTTTCTATTTTTGAAATCTCTCACTTCATTAGAAAAGTTCAGAATTTGGGGCTGGAGTGGTGGTTCAGCAGTTATGGTGCTTGCCTGGCATGCACGAGGACACAAGTTCAAACCCCAGTACCACGTACACAACAAAGTCTTGGAGCAACGAAAGCCAAATGAAAAACTAAATAAAATTGATTCTCTATCTCTCTCTCTGACTGTCCCTATCTCTTTAAAAAAAAAAAAGAAAGAAAGAAATGAAAAAAAGAAAAATTCAGAATTTGTTTTATTAGTACTAGTCTTTCTCATCCAGTATGTAATGTGTTCTTTTAATGTGCATCTGATTTTTTTTGTCTTATAAAGCTTTTTTAATGTAATAAAATTCATCTTATTTCTATTATTTATTTGGTGCTTTAGATTTTGAATAATTGATTAAAATTTTTTGAAACTCACAAATTTTGAAGGGATTCATCCATGTTTGCTTCTGATGATCATACGAATTAATTTAAATTTGGGGATCCAGTTGAAAACTTAATGTACAATACAGGGGACGATTCAATTTTATCTTTTATCCAGCTTTTCCAAACTACAGATTTAAACGTTGCTTTGTTTCCCTATTGAGTTGAGATTTTTTTCTGTATCATATACTAAATTGCTGCATGCAATTAGGTCTACTTTTAGATCTTCTATTGTTTCATTGGTCCACCATTAATACCTCAACATTTTGATGATAGATATTTTAGGAAATGATTCATTTTTTTATTAGGCATGGAATTTACTATAACTCTTTTTGAAAAAGAAGAATAAAATAGAAGAAATCAAAACAATGTGGTACAGTATTGGCAAAGGAAGACAAAGGATGAATCCAACAGATGAGAGATCCAAGAAATACCTACACAAGTATGTCTAACTGATTTTTGACAGAGGAATAATAACAATTCATGGGAGAAAGATATTTTCAACCAATGGATTAACAATTGGACGTCTATAAGCATATAATACCAATGAGCAAAAAATAGTTATATTACTGAATGCATGTAGTATATGTAAAGAAGAACACAGATTTAAATATAAACTATCTAGTAAGAAATAATTTAAAAGAAAACGAAAAATTTCAGGGCACATGGCAAGATAAAGATGTCTCCATCAACAAAAGCATAAACCTTAGAGAAAATACTGATAAAATGGGCTTCAGTTAAAGCTTTTGCTCCGGTAAAAGGATGAAATGAAAAGCTACAGACTGGAGAGAATATTTGCAAACCACATATCTCACAAGTAACTCATATTTGGAATCCAGAGGCTTCTTGGCTTATGATGGGATTATGTCTGAATGAGTTTATTATAAGTTTAAAATGTAATATCACAAGTTGAAAATGCATTTGAAACACATAACCTATGGAATATCATAGGTTAGCCTAGCCTACCTTAAACATATTCAGAACATACGTTAACCTACAGATAGTCATCATCATCTAACACAGAGTCCATTTTATAACGAAGTGATGTGTATCTCATTTACACACACAGGTGGGAGATTTGTAGGCATCAAGGCATGTGAAAACATAGATGAGATTGCTGGGTCATATTATAATTCTATATTTCTCTAAAGAAACTTCATTAATTTTCTGTTGCTGCCATAACAAACTTAATGGCTTAACCACCATCAATTTATTGTTTTTGAGATCATATAATGCAAATAGCTAGAGATCCAGAATGGCTTTCACTGGACCAACCCTAAGGTAATGACAGAGCTGTGTTCCTTTCTATGATTCTAGTGGAGACTGTATTTCCCTGTCTAATCCATCTTGCAGAAGTTCCTGTATTCCTTACTTATGTCTCCATTCCTCCACCTTCAAAGCCAACGAAGTCACATTTGTCCAACACTTTTTGTTGTCAATCTTTATCTCTTACTATATAGCTAGGAAAGGTTTTCTGCTTTTAAAAACTCAAAATGATTACATTTAGTCCACTAGATTATCCAAAGTAATCCTTCCTTCTCAAGTTCCTTAACCTTCATTATATCTACAAAGTCCCTTTTGCTAAGAAATGTTCAAAGTGTAAAAAGACATTAATAATTGCCCAATATTGGTAACAACCCAAAAGCTCGTCGATGAACAGACAGCAAAATTGTGGTACCCATACCATGTAATACTACTCAGCAATAAAAAAAGGCAACAAACTCTTAATACGACAACCTTGGATGGATCTCCAGTGGAGTATGCTAAGTGAAAAAGCCAATCTTAAAAGGTTACAAACTATAGCATTCCACTTACATAACATTCTTGAGGTGATAAATATGTTTCCACTTTGCATTGTTGGTTAACAAATCTATACAGGTGTGAAAACATTAGAAACACACAAATGAATGCTCTTAACCTGGTGAAATCTGAGTGTGAAACGAGTTGAACTAAATTGATTTGTGTTAGGATATTGTACTATAATTATGCAAGAAACATAATAATGTAAGATGCATAATTTCGAAAGGTATTGGGAGAATTTAGGTGAAGGTACGCGGACCTGTTTGCACTAATTAAGCAACTTTTTGAATTGCAATTATTTCAAAATAAAAGTTGAAAAAGTAATGAAAGAATATTTAGAGAAAGTATTGTCAGGGAATGTGAAAAACTTTCCTACTATCATTTAAAATCTAGAGACCATAAGTGAAATGATAGATGAATGTGGTTACACAAAAATAAAAACTTTTGCATGGCTACAAGGTAGAAAGGTAAATAAAATGAAAAGAAATTTAACAAATTGGAAAATTATTTGCAATTCGTATCTAAAAGCAGTATTTCTAATGTACAAAAGTCATAAAAATGGAAATACACATTAGAACATCTTTAAAGACTAATGGCCTTAGACTATTAGCATAAAGTTTATAAGAACATAATAAAAATCATGGAAAAATATGAATCGTAATGCATATGACTCATAATCCTTTGGAAACATGCACACATCTATACACAAAAAAGATGAAAGTTAAAATCATAATAAGATACCATGTCTTACCTATTAAGTTGGCAACAAAGGAAATGTTCAGTAACATACACTGCTGTCCGAGTTGTAGGAAAAAAAAAATCAGGCATTCTCATCTATTCCTTGTGGGGATAGAAATTTAAGAATCCCTGTGTAGTCATGAGTGAGACTTTCCAGGAGAATGACATATTCGTTTACTTTTTGATCCAGCAATTCGATTTCTAGGAACTGATACAAAAAATACACAGGCAAAAATTATGAAAAACCCCTTTCTTTGCAGTTATTGATAGACTAGAAACAACCCACTTGGCCATCAATAGGAGGCTGGGTAAACAAACTGTAGCTCTCCACAGTGGATAAAAAAGTGACAAGGATTATCTCTTTATTTTAATTTGGAATTTTATGGAATATTTTGTTATTTAAAAATAAAGAGGAGCCAAGCAAAGTGGGACATGCCTGTAATCACAGTGGCTGGGAAGGCTGAAGCAAGAGGATATCAAGTTCAAAACTAGCCTCAACAATTTAGTGAGGCCCTAAGCAACCTAGCGAGACCCTATCTCAAAAATATAAACCGGACTGTGAGTGGGGGAGGTGGCTCAGTGGTGGAGTGCTTGCTTGGCATGCAGGAGTTCCTGGGTTTGACTGCCAGCACCACACACAAAATTACGTGGAGGAAAAAGAGAAAATAGATGAAAAAAAAATAGCTCTCTTTTTCTCTTTCTCTTAAAAAATATTTTAAAAATGGGCTGAGCATGTGGCTCAATGTTAAATATATCTGGGTTCAATCTCTGGAACCCCTCCCCCAAATTAAAAAAATAAAAAAAAAATAAAGAGGAGAAAAATGTCTATCTTTTTTTACCATCTGATAAGTAAAGAAATAATACCAAATTGTATGTGTGTTCATGTGTATGTGTGTGTGTGAATATTCAGCTATAGATGGGAATGGAAATAAAAATATTATAGGAGGGACAAAATTAGAAGCAGACATCTTTGAATATACTTTGTTTCATAAATTTGACTTTGGAATAAGATCTTTGAAAACTTAAAAACGTAGTTGGAAAAATTAAGTCTAAGTATTTTTGTATTTGGTGACATGTTCGGAGTGAAACTATTAAAACTGACTCTAAAACCTTGATTAACTGACTTTGTATTCATCGTGGGATATTCTCTCAGGGGCAAAATCTGTAACAAAAATATTTCAACCGGCTCCTAGTAAATTTATTGCTGTTGACAGTGCTGTTAGTTATTTACTTTTGAAACCACTGGGTATGTATATTTGGGGATTACCTGAGTAATTGTGTTATATTCCTTTTTCCTTCATTGTACCTTACAATACTGGAATTGAAAGTATTGAGACACATAATAGATGACAGATGATGGATGATAGATATATAGTTGCATATATATATATATATATATATATATATATATATATATATATATATCTCCATATATATATATGAATATTTTCTACTTTTGTTTGCTGAAAATGCTTTGAAAATATAGCATGATAAACCAGTAAAAAAGAGCCCCCATAGTTCACAGATTGTAGTCTTGAAATGTCACTTTTCACCTAAAGGAACCAGAACTCTTTTTAGAGTGACTGATTCAAAGTCTCAAGTAGGAAATATGTAAGGTGGTTTTGTAATATTTTGTTGTAATGGATAACACACTCTATCAAAAATAGCAGGGTCATGTTTAAACAAATCTGAAGTGAATTCAAGTGCCAATGACTCTTTCCATAAGAATTTGGGTACATCTGAATTCAGGTTCATCTCTAGATTCCTTGGTTGTGTATGCCATTACATTTTTTCCCCTCAGATTTAACTAGTTTAAGTTGACATTACCTTTACTTACAACTAAGAGTTCTAACTAATGTGTAAATGAGCTTCTGCTGAATCTCCAGCAATGAGGACAATAGTAGGCATATTGTGGATGGTCAAAGTCATTATAGGAATGAGTGAACGATATGCTTGCCCTTACAAGCAATTGCAAACAATGTCTCAGAATTGCAAGTAGAACTAGCGTTGTCTGATTTCTAGATCATGGCTCTTATAATTATTTTACATGACTTTGACTAATAAGTGAAAATACTTATATTTCTAGTATTCAGGGAAGGATGTGTCTTTTCAAAAATTATTTTCCTTTTCATTTTTTAAAAATCCTGCAAGCAATATGTGAATACTGTTTCACCACAAAAGATCCACCCACTCTACCACACTACTAATTCATTTTCAATTGTGCTTTGATATGCACCCTAATAGACTTTCCTCTATGCATTTATATAAAGTTAATTAAGTATCAGGTTGACAATAATTTTTGAATTAAGAGTAACTTTTTTGTTGTTTTCTTTAAAATACTCTAAGGAGAATACAGGGGTGCAATTTGTGTTCAGAGGAAACAGAATGGGCTATACCGATAATTGTTGAAGCTGTATGAGGGCTACATGAAAGTTTATTGCTTTATTCTGTCCATTTTGCACATTTTTGACACATTGAAAGCATATAAAAATAAATAAAATAAAATTTTTATTATAAAAAACATGTTTACTATATAAAGAAAGCACAGGAAGGTGGAAATAAGAAAATAAAAACATCACATTCCTACCTCTCAGAATTGATCACAGTTAAGTGTGTATTCTTTTGTGCCCTTCAAGATCTCCATATATGTGAATTTACACACACACACACACACACACACACACACACACACACACACACTTATTTTGTCTTTTATTTAAATGAAGTTAAAATACACATGCTTTTTAAATATCTGGGAGTTTTATGTTGTTATTGAGTTTATTTTATTATTTGGGAAGTGCTACCTCAAATTTTCCGCATTTCCAGGTCAACATTCAGTATTTTTTAAATCTCAGTAACATCTGTCCAAATTAGTCATTTTAATAAATCATTTATTTGAACATAAGATCAGTTTTTAAATCTTTTAAAATGCTTAACATAGGATTGCCATATATTCAGCAATTTCATGCTTAGGTAGACACACAGTAAATGAGCCACACAGGAGTGTAGCTCAGCCACTGAGCACATGCTTAGCATGCACAAGGCCCTGTGTTCAATCCTGTGCACAAAAGGGAAAAAAAAGAAAGAAAAGGATAAAATTATTAGAAAAAAAAACAGCTTTATTGAAAAATTCACAAAGCACATAATTCACTCATTTACAATCTAAAGCTAGTGATTTTTTAGTATATTCATAGAATTCTGTAACTACTACAATAGAATATTGGAATAATTTGTGACTCTCAAAATTAGCAGTCACTCTCCATTTCTCCCTAAGTCCCTTCACAGTTCTAGACCACTGTTAATCTCAGAACATTTACCTAATAACATTTTACATAAATTAATTCATACAATATGTGTTCTCTTGTTATGGGCATTTTCTCTTTGCTAATGTTTTTGAGGGTTGTTCATGTTGTAGTATGAATCAGTATTTTATTCCTTGTTATTGCCAAGTAATATTCCATTTTTGTATATATACCACATTTTGTTTATTCATTCATTAAAAGTATGGATTACTTTGGATTACTTTCATGTTTTAAGCAGTGTAATGCTGCTACAGATACTTGTGCTCAAGATTTTTAGTAGGCATGTGTTGTCATTTCTCTTGTGTGTGTATCTAAGCACAGAATTGCTGAATACATTGTAACCCTATTTTAAGTATTTGAATAATTGTCAAATTCCACAACATAAATAAGTGAAGTATGTAGCATGTAAATAACATCTCAGTATGTCTAGTATGGTGATGGCCATTTTCCTTCAAGGCTTTTTTTAAAAAAAATCACAAACATATATGTAGTAGTTTATCACTAGTATATGGTTGCCTACTGAGTTATCTACTGAATATTCTGATATTCAACATGGATTCATTGAGTGGAACTATAAAATCTCATCCCTGTATGAGTTCTGTTAATTGTTTAGATTACAGATCTTTGGTGAATTCTGCCTAGCATTTGTGGAGGTGGGATACCCCTATGTTTGCAATGGTACAGACTCAAAGGGAAATCTATAATACTTTCTTCTGTTTTTTTTTCCTCCTTGTAATTTCTTTCTTCCCTCTCTCCTAGAAATTCTAGCTGCCTCATCCTCCTTAAACTCTGATCTCTGTGTTCTCAACTCACTGAGACCACAGTTCTAAACTGGGCTTTTCTTCCCCTTCCTCCCTCCCCTAGAAAGTAGCTCAGATAACTTTGGTGATTACAGAGCTCACTTCATTTGTTTCTCTTCCCTCAAATATCATGTTCCTGTTCTACTCCAGTGAAATAGCTCTTCTGTGTATTTTATTCAACTCTAATTCTACTTCTTTGTGGAAGGGGGGTGAATCCAGTATCTACTCAAGCATGTCTAAACATACTGTTTTATTTGTAAGTCCCAACTCCCAAATGGATTTTGTGGACAATTGTAATAACTGAATTAATTGGTCCTTCTTTTTCTTCTATTATGTAATTATGAAACAGATGGTATATAATTACTAGAACATGAATTATTAGTCTGGATTCTTTTTCCAGGGCAGTGGCCACCTATATAGTGATTGGCTTTAGTGTGGTCCTGGGGTGAACATGTCTAATCACGCATAGTGAATAAGCCACCTTAACATGTAGGTAGGCATGTAGTTTCAGAGTTGCATTCCTCTGTTTAGAAAATAAACACAGGGATTAGAAGATAATCCCATGAGTTCATTGTGGGAAGACAGAAGTGTGTTCTGCTGAAATTGCTCCATTTCTCTTGCTAACAAACAAAAGCCACGAATAGGATTATAGCACAACACTTTCTTTTACTATGCATCTCCTCCATACAGTTATGTAATGATGGGATATTTTAATTTGGAACATTTACAATGTCCAAGTGACCAGAGTCACTTGGCCAAATATTATGCATCCTTGAATAATACAAGGACCACAGGTCACAGGGCCAAATATTATTCTTCCTTATCTCCTTCCTGGCTTTGTCATGGCATTGGGTATGAGTCAATTTATTCTAAATACTGAGTAAAACATCATCAAGTATTTCAGATGATATGAATGCCTTACATCCTTCTCAAAAACTGTCCCTAGGATTTCTCTAGAATGTTAAAAGCACATTTTTTAAAAACTGTAAATGAGAGAAAGAAAAGGAAAAATAGAAGAACAAAGGCATTTGCAGCTGAGACAAATATGTCACTTTATGTCATTCACTAGTTGGTTACTTTATCTTGGGATCAGGGCTGCTGAATACCCATGAGGCCAGCACAGCAAGCGAGCAGTAGATAGAAAATTAGAAATTCCTTTTTCTCAGGATGTAAGAGGAATTGTTCCAAAAGTAACATGCTCCACAATAATTAGCACTCAATATAACATGGTTTTCTTGTCTGCTCAAATTGAGCAGAAACATGGATTAATTACAGCATGGTCTGTAAGACATGGTGAATTTGACAAATATGGTAGAGTAGGTAGCTCTAGGAAAAAAATCTGTATATCTCAAAAAACAACTAATAAGGTAGAAGAAACAGTCAGAGTTAACTTTTGTAGAACTCTAATATCTATTTAAAAACTTACAACAGTCAAGTGAAAGTAAAACCACAAAGGAGTAGATAAATTCATCAAGATAGCATTCTGACATTTTAGATCATCTTCCCACTTCCTCCACTCTGAAACATCAGGAGCCATGTAAAAAGCAGTCTCAACTTCTGGTGCAGTTTACCAGTGGCATAGGAAACAATACTGATCTTCACTTCAAAAAAATTGCTGTTGTATGCTTCAACTTGTCTGGGGCCCCTTCAAAGACTTATAAAAGTGTTGGCATTGCTTTTACCTAATTTTCAGCATCCCCAGAGAAAGAGCGGCTGTATGAGATGATTTTAGTGAAACATTTAAGGTCAGAAGTATTGACTTGTAGCAAACTGTGGTAAGGGAAAATAGGGCAGACAATAAACAGAGCAAAAGAGGTGGGGAAGGAGATGCTGAGAAATGAAAGTACGTAGGGGGACAGGGTATTTCTTTTTTGAGATGGAATCTTACTACATTTACCAAGCTGGTCTCAAACTCATGGCTTCAAATGATCCTTTGCTTCAACCTCTTGAGTAGCTGATATTATAGGAATACAACTAAACCCTGCTAACTTATTTTTACCTGTGGATCCAAGATTTAAATCCAGTGTCTTGTGCATGCTAGACAAGCTTCCTACCACTGAGCTACACACAGTCAATGCATTTTAACAGTTCTTTTGATTATTAGCAAACCAAGAATGACAAGACCATTACCTTGGCTGTTGTATGATCAGTAAAGTCAAAAAATGAGAAAAAATTAAAATTGCACATCTGGATGAACTTCAGGCTCTATACAAGCATAAAATGAAGGTTAAGGTAGAGTTGTAAGTGGTCTAGCTAAGCACTAAATATGTACCATAATATAGAGTCAACCTAGAAATACTGGGGGATGTTTTTATTTGCTTAACTCCAGGTATGTAAGAAAACTTCAAAACACTGACTACTAAAATAATGGAACAGAGATTTTAGTGGCCACAAGCTAAATGAAACAATGTAGAAAATAGTTTAAAAGATTCACAAGCATATAAATAACAACCAATATCAAGCAGTAACACAAACAAGGTAGTGGTAAGAATATACTTTCTATAGTTGCCATGATATCTATTCAGAAAGTCTGACTCTTGACAAAAAATATGATGACATGCAAGTAAGCAATGAAATATGACTCACTCAATGGGGAAAATGAAATTAATAGAATCTGTCCCTAATGAAGCAAAGATTGGACTTAATAGACAGGTCAGTAATTAGAAACAATGATATTCTGGTGTTTGAAAGTAAATGGAAAAAAATGGAAGAAATTATGCTAAGCAAAATTAGCCATACCCAGAGACTCAAGGGTCAAATGTTTTCCCTCATTTGTGGAGGCTAGAGAAAAACCCAGTCTTAGGTGAAAGATCAAGCTCATGTACTAGACACACCAAAGTTGAAGTAACACATAATATAGGGGAACCATAGATATGTGGCAGAGGGAGGTACAGGGAAGAAGCAAGAGGGAGGGAAGAGGGAGGTATGATAGGGAGGGTTTGGGGGGGATTAACAATGTAGCTTGCTTTTTACTACCCTGAGAAGCCAAGTAATACTTATGAAATCATTTGATTCTGGAAAATACACAAATTATATATGTAATTTGTGTGTATGTGTGTGTGTGTGTGTGTGTGTATTACAACAGACATAAAGGCATTTATATCTGTTATGGGGGAAACATTGAAGGGTCAAGAGACTTGGGTGTGGATGATGTGGGGTGATTCTGTATCAGGATCGGGGCATGCATTTATGATTATACAACAACACAATGCCTCTATAAAATTATTTAAAAAAAATAAAAATAGACACACTGCACAAATGAAAGCCAAAGCAGGAGTAGTTATACTCATACCATATAGAAGAAAAATTGAATCAAGACCTATAAAAAGATACAAATAAAGTTGTTATATATTAAAAGAATCAATTCAGCAAGAAAACATGAGAATCATAAATATATATTAAAAAGATGTTGAAGAGATAAATTCATGCACAAAAAACTAAATGAAACTATAAAAGCAATATCTCACTAGATAGTGACTATCAATAATGAGACAAACTTAAAAACCAAATAGAAATTCTAGAGCTGCAAAATACAATAACTAAGCTTAAATATTCACTAGAATGCTGGAGAATTGACTAATGCATATGCTTATTAAAGATATTTCTCTTTACTTTTGTCTTTCTTTCTTTCACCTCTCACTTTATTTTTCTTTACCACTGTTGTTATTTCCTATGTGGTTTTGGCCTTAGAGTGATACTGGTGACAGAGAATGATATTGAAAGTGCTCTTTTTCTTTTTATTTGATGGAAATAGTATGAGGAGCATTAGTGCTGTCTATATCTTTAAAAGTATAAAAATTCTAGGACATGAATATAAATCCGTAGAGATAAAACTGATCAGAGGTTGTCTAGGGCTGCTGAAATAAACTGCAGAAGGTGTGCTGGAAATTTTTTTGCATCTTGATTGAAGGAGTGGTTTGTTGAGTATAATACATATGTGTAAAAGCTCTCAAATTGTAAATTTTGTGGGGCTACAGTTTTTATGTAAATTATTCTTCAATAAAGCTGATTTTAAATATAGGAAAAAAAGGTCTGGTAAAACACAACATTATATTCATCTGGTCCTGGGCTTTTCTTTGTTTTGCTACTTTTTATTACTTCTTCAACCTCATTATTTACTACTGGTCTGTTTAAATATTGTATGCACTGCATTTTTTCAATTTTGGTATGTCATATGTGTCTAGAAAAGTATCTATTTCTTTTATATTTTCAGATTTATTGGAATAAAAGTTTTAAGATAGTCTCTAATGATCCTTTAGATCATCAGTGGTATCTGTTTCAATATCCTTTTTTATCTATAATTTAATTAATCTAAGTTTTCTCTCTTTGATTAGTTTGGCTAAGGATTTATCAATTTTGTTTCTTTTAGAAAGAATCAACTCTTTGCTTCATTTATCTTTAGAATTATTCTTTTAGTTCTCATTAATTTCAGCTCTTAAATTTATTTATTTACTTCTTCTGCTGGTTTTAGGGTTCTTTTTCCCCCTAAGACTTTGAATCTCATCGTAGGTTATTTATTTGACATTCCTCTGAATTTTTAATGTGGGCACCCCTAGTAAAAACTTCCCTCTTAGAACTTCTTTACTGTATCCCACAGATTTTGGTCTGTTGTCATTTGATCCTAGGACATTGTTTTTATTGTTTTGTGTTACTGATTTCTAATTTTATTCCCTTGTAATCTGACAAGATATTATAAATTCTTTTTTTTTGTTTGCTTTTGTATTAGTAAGTCTTGCTGTAGGACCTAAAATGTGACATGCTTTGGATAATTTTAATCTATAGTGTATTTTGACTCTTTTGTTTCCTTGTTGATTTTGTCTTGTCTAGATGACCTATATATATTAGTGAAAGTGAGGGTTTGGAGTCATCCACTATTATTGTATTGGAACTGTCACTTTATGTTGGACAGTGTTTATTTTATGAGACTTGCTGCACAAATGTTTGGTGCATGTATATTCAAAATTTTTATGTCTTCTTGATGGATTTTTCCTATTACCAATAGGTAAACACTTTTCTCTTCTGAACAGTCATAGCCTAAATTCTGCATTTTCAGATATGAGTGTAGCTATTCCTGCTTACTTTTGGATTCTGTTTGTATGGACTATCATTTTCCAACCTTTTGCTTTTTGTCTGAGTTGTGTTTGCTTCTCCCATATGATATTTTTTGAGCATGAAACATATAGTTAGTTCTTTTTTAAAAATTGTTTCCATCAGTCTTTATCTTTTAATTGGAGAATTAGGATCACTTACATTCTGGATCATTATTTAAAGGTATTTTTATTTCCTTTCATTTGTTGTTTTTCTAATGTTTGATTTATTGCTAATTCTCATTTGCTTAAATACTCTTCCAATGAGATTTATTCTTTCCCATATTTCCTTGGTTGTTTTTATGTGCATCTTATGTATATAGGATTAATTCAATTGTATTTTGCATTGTTGGTATAATAATCATGATTCCCTTTAGTTTATGCTTAACTTTGAAAATATTAATTTCTTAAATTATGGACAGTGTCTTTTCTAAGATAATAATCTATGTCAGCAGTTACTTTCTTTTGGGGCTTGTAATACATTTTTACATGTATTTTAAATATGGAGTTTTGCTAAGAAATCTGCTCATTCTGTAGGCTTTTCCTTTATAAATGACTTGGTACTCTTCTCCTACAGTTTTTAATATTCTTTCCTTGCTTTGCATTTTTGGTTTTTTCATCTCTACTTTGGGGTTCTACATACTCTAATTACTCTCTACTTTGGGGTTCTCAGCTGCAGAATGTCCATTTCATTCTCTGGATTGGGGAAAGTATCTATGATTTCACTGAATAAATTCTATATGCTATTACTCTTATCTCTCCTCATTCCTAAAATCCTGTGTGTCTAAGGTTGGTCATTTAATGTTGTCTGAGGACTATTGTGTATTCTGTTCATAGTTTCTTTTTTTTTTTTTTTTAAGAGAGGAGGACAGTGAGAGAGAGACAGTCAGACAGAATCAGTTTTTATTTAGCTTTTCATGTGGCTTTCATTACTCAGTCATTTAGTTGTATACGTGGGTGCTGGGGTTTGAACCCGTGTACTCGCACAATCCGGGCAAGCACCATTACCACAGAGCCACTGCTCCAGCCCCTGTTTATAGTTCCTTATTTATTTTTTTTGCAGCATGGTCTTACACACCCACTTTTTCTTCAAACCCTGATACTCTTTATTCTGCTTGATCTAGTTTATTTGTGTATACTTTTAATTAGGTTTTAAATTGATTTAATGAGCTTTTCCACCCAATATTACAAAGTGCTAGGTTCAATCCCCAGCACTGCTCTCAAAGGAGAGAATAACCACCAATAATAGTGACAAATGAAAAGCAAACCAGATATCAACATATAAAAATCTTATTGAAAATGATCTCTGCAACTCCACTAAGCAAAGTAAAGGAGTAGTATTAATATAGAATAGGCTAAAAAGGTAGACTTTAATGAATGTAAAATTAATATTAAAATAACAAGGAAAAAGGGCAAGATAAAAAGGAAAATGAGAAGAGAAAAGAGAAAGAAGAGAGGAAATGGAATAAACATGAAATAGGAGAAAAGGGATAGAAAAATTCCAATAAAGAGTTTTTTTAATTTATAAATTTAAAATGTGAAAAATAAATAATGAAGGAAGACAAAACAAAATAAAACAGGATGATATAAAAGAGAAATTGATAATGAAAATCAATCAAACAATAAAAAACTAGCATTCATCTTTGTCCAAGTACTTAAAAAAGAGACATTTTTTTCTGAGACTTCTAGTATTGATATCTGCTTGATATCAGGAGTTTGGCTAGTGTCCAAGTCATGATGATAGATCCTGTAAATGCCTCTGAGCATGAAGGAGGTGATCAAACCAACTGTATCCACACTGGGATGGGAAGCAGTGTATTTTTCTCTACATCTAGAACAATTTCTTCCTTCTTCAAAAAGCTCTGCAGCTCTCAGGTTCTGGAGTCTCTTTACCTGGTCCCTTTTCCCACACTTCCTCCAGCAAGGCTACGTTGGCTTCATAGCTGTGTGGAGGATAGGCCTTACATGAGCACTGAAGAGGTGGTGTTTGGGTGTCCCCACTCCAGGGGTCAGAATCCTCCCCTGCATAGGTGGCATCCCTGTGTGTATCCAGGGAGTGCTCAAAGCATGGGAAGAAATACTGCACATTTGGGTGGTGTTGGACACCTGGCTCCAAGAGCAGCCTTATGTCTGATTCTGCTGCCAGTGGGTGGATAGTTTTCAGCAGCCTTTACATTGCAATTACTTCAATGGGGTCTACCTCAGTGGCATTGCCCCAAGTCCAAACTAGACTGAAAGGTAAGCACAGAACAGGACAATGTGGCAATGTGTGCTGTGATTTCTAGGGAAAGCAAAAATATAGGGACTTATGTTTCTAAATCATCAACTTCAGGTGTGACTTTCATAAGGTAGCTCCCTATGTAGCATCATATTTATGCATTGACAAACAGGGAGTATCTCTTAGCTACAAGATTAGCTAAGTTCAGATTGTCTTTCTGTTCTTTTGATGCTTCCAGGTCAATTTTGCCCACTGTGTATTTCTCTCTTTCCCTTTGTTTTACCTGCTGCCCAAGCGCCACCACCAAAGGTTTTCTTTGTCTAACAAATGCTGTTGGAACAATTGGACATCATCATGCCAAAGAAGTAAGTTGGACTCTCACGTTATGTCTTATAAAAAATTCACTTGAATCAGATCAAAGACCTAAGTATAATAAATAAAACCTTTAAAATCTTAGAATAAAACATGAATAATTCTCCATGACCTTGGATCTAATGGTGGAAACATAGATAATAAAACCAAAAGCTAACAAAGAAGTATATATTATATTTTATTAAGTTTAAAACTTTTGTTTTTCCAAAGACATTATCAAGAAAGTAAAAAAATAACCTTAAGAACAGAGGACTATAGACAGAATTATCTGTCTGATAGAGTTTTGTGGTTCAGAATATGTAAAAAATATTGTAATATAATAAATAAAAGGCTAACAACCCAATTTGTTTTTTAAAAACAGAAAGTAGTAGAATAAACATTTCTCAAAAGAAGACATAAGCATTCTGCATATGCCCCAAATAATTTGAAGGCATATTTAAGCAAAACCTTGTACATAAATGTTCATAGTAGCCCTAGCTACAATAGCTAAAATAAACCAAACGTAAAATTGATAAACTGATTAAAATTTTTTGGTATATACATGTAATAATGTCCTTTAGGGAGTAAAATTCTCATTCATGATAAAACATGGATGAGCCTTGGATTATACTAAGTGAAATAAGCTGGTTACAAACTTCCACAAATTTTATTATTCCATTTATATGAATCTTAATTAGTTCAGGCCTCTATAATGAATTACCACATGCTGGTGGTTTACACAACAGCAACAACAAAAATTTAATTGTCACAGTTCTTGAGATAGTAAAGTCCGTGATACAGATGTCATCAGATCCTGTGGCTGGTGAAAGCCCACTTCCTGGTGTCTTCTCTGCTATCCTCAAATGGCAGAGAGCAAAGAGAATATACTCTTTTCTCTTGTAGGGGCTCTGCTCCATTCATGAGGTACCCACCCCTATGACTTCCAAAAGGCCCATCTTTTATCATGTATCTCTGAAGAGCTCCACCTTTTCATACCATCACATTGCAGCTTAGGTTTCCAACATATGAAATTTAGGGGAATGAAAACGTTCAATTCATAAAAATAAATACATAGGGAAAGGAAAAGCTCAATGGTTGACAGGAGCTAGGAGAAGACGGGGAGGGAAAGGGAATGCTATAGGATTTCTATGAGATTTCCTTTAGGGATGGTGAAGACGTTTTGGCAGTAAATACAGATTGTCATTGCACAGCCTTCTGAAGGTACTCAACACCACTGAATTGTACTCTTTGAAAAAGGTGAGATTTATACTATGTGAATTTTACTTTAATTGATTAAAAAACAGCTTCACAGTTTCCACCAAATCCCAGGCTTTAACTGTTAATCTTAATTCATTTACTTCTGTATCAATTTGGGCTAAAATGTTTTGAAATGTGTAAAACACTGCATACATGTGATTGTATATATATATATATATATATATATATATACATATATATATGTATGTATATATATGTATATATATATGTATGTATGTATATATATAGAAACCAGCAGTTGATATCATTTCCTTTATCTTATTCACAAATCCACAAATCACTTCACTGGCATATCAAGAGAATGATTAGATTCATTTCCTACAGAGTAAAAAAGTTGCATGCTATCAAGGTTTGGCTCCCACCTTGGATCCTTGGGAAAGCTATTCTTCTATTCACATAACACTAGAAGGGATAAGCAGTCTCTTCTCTTACATTTCCAGACCCTAGATATTCAAATGATGGTGCCTGTATCAATCGCATTAGCATAATGTGATAGCTAATCACAAATTCAGGATATCAGGACTCATCCCAGGCCTATGGGATGTTATCAATACCCTATAATTTATCAAGTGTCCAAGATGGCCTGTATGGATATAGAAGTTTGGAAAACACAGTACAGACCAACATTCTTATACTCAAACTATTACATCTGTCTCTTTACTGGTACTTATGATCCTCCAAACACTTTGCTTCTTGAAGGTTAGAAACACATTTATTTATTGTTGTATCCCCAAATGCACACTTCTGGGCTCATATTTGTCCTTAAAAATATACATTTCAGAACTAGTGTGATTATGGAGTGGTTTCTATAATCCCTCAGGAAAAGCTTCCTTTTCTAATTCTTTAGTGTACCACCTTGATGCTTTGGTAAATGGTATGGTTTTTATATGGTCATTCCCCAAATTCATACAGGAGTTTAATTCCCAAAGTTTTATGCTAATGATTTCAAGAGGGTAGAAACTTAATCTGACTATTTTGTTCAGAAGTGTGGCCATTGGGAAATGATGAGATTATGATAGTATCATTAAGATTGAGCCCTGTTACTGAATAGTGGGAGTTTTATAAGAAGAGAAAAAGAGGCCAGAGAGACAGAACTAACAGATACTTCTACGGTGCTGAGTTGCCAAAATCTACAAATTGATGTTTGGACTTGGAGTCTCCAAAACCATGAGCCAATATAAACCTCTGTTCTTTATAAGATAGAATATCTCAGGTATTTCATTATAGTAATGAAAAGTTGACTAATGCAGTAGGGACAATGCTAGAGTTCAAGCTCAGTTGTGTGTAGATGTTCCATACCAAGATTTATATAGCATCTTGAAGTTAATGAAGTGAAGAGAGCAATGAGAAGCAAATGTAGTAGAAGCCAAGTTTCTTCTGCTTCCTCAAAGAAGAGGATAATTTGACAGCTTAACATCCCCTATTGCCAAAATACTTCCATGGCCCATTTCTCATTATGGAATATGGCCCTGTTGGCGGAATGTCACTATGCCTAGGTGACAGGGATCCATGTGGGAAGGCACAGCTCAGCGTGTTTTCTGCTTGTCTTTCCAGACAATGAGTGACAGGAGGTGTTAAGAGGAATTCCCGTTTGTGGGTTCCTTCTAACTCCATGTGCTATGCCCACGCCTGAATAAAAATGTATTACTAAAAAGGTTTTTCTATTACAGTAAACTTAGTTTTTTTCTCTAGATCATGCTTTTCTCAAATATCAATCATCCTTATTTAAAAGAGGCACAATCTTGCCCTTGAAAAGTCCCCTGTCCAATGATAAATTCCTAGGCAAATAATTGAAACATGTCTCTAAGTATTATTGTGGAGGTGTAGACAAAGGAATAGAGAGATGCCAGTAGTTAAATAATGCTAGAAAGAAAGAGGAAGCAGGTATGGATCAGGGAAAAAGTGGGAGCAGGGTTCATAAAGTCAGGCTCAGAGGAGCCTTATAACCCTACAACAGCATCTGCACCTAATTCTCTGTGTGGTGTTTCCTGTAGTTCTATGCTATGTGAACCATAGCAGAAAGAGGTCTAACATCCACACCCAGTAGATCACATAGAGTTGAAACAAGTTTCGTGAAACAGCATTTGACCTCATTACATATCATGAACCTCTTTGATTTTCGTTATATCTCTCTTTTGTTTTAGCCACTGGCCATGATTTTCTCAGGCTTTAGGAGAACACATCCTGCCACACTGGGTGTCCTTGACTCATTCCATATCTCAGAGGAAAGCTATGATGTCTGCTTTGTGATTTCCTTAGATTCCCTTTGAGATTAAGGGAGACTCCTTCTACTTACATTTTAGTAAAATATTTTTTTAAAACAGGAATGAGAGCTAAATTCCTTCAAATACAATTGAAGAGACCATAAGGTTTTCCCTCCTTTATTAATTTATTAATGTGTACACTAAAATATTTTTTTCTGATGTTCTTAAAAAAACTTCTATTTGTAGGACAAACTTAATTTTGAATCAATATTCAGTTGTTTTGTTATAAGTTGTTTAGAACTTTAAAAAATTTGTCTACATGGAATCCATTGTATTTTGTGTACAGTTCTCTCAGCTTTAAAATGTATAGGGTTGAGTAGCCAACACCACAAGTGAAAAATTTCCAATTGTTTCATAAATTTCATTTTAACAGTTTATTTGAACCAGTACTCAAATAAATTACACAATTATTAGTTAACATGTGTCATAAGTCTGTCTGTGGACTTTACTTACCTCTCTGTCTCTCTTCATTCCTGGCAATATATTTGCTGAAGAAACTGGGTCATTTTTCCTGTGCAGTTTCCCACAAGTGCAATTCTGCTGATTACAAATGTTGCTCAACACATGGTATGTTGTTTGCCATATTATTTTGTTTTCCAAATCTTTGTTAAATTGAATCTGGGGGCTTGGTGGGTCTTGGGATTTATTTGGGTGGGGGCAAGACTCATTTACACAAAAATTTACATATTTCACAAGGAAATATATACTATTTTCATCCCACTTTTTGTAATGGTAAAAGTAGATAATGAGCAGTGCTTAGATGTATTATTAAATAATATCATCATTTTTTACTTATGTATTAATTAGAAGACCTGTATAAAGAGAAATGTTACCTCATCTACTGTTTGAGGACCTAGTAGTATGGAAAGATGTGATAAAACCCTTACCTTTCTCATTTCTTTTCAAGTTTCCCATGGTAGCCAAGGTGATTTCCCCCCTTACATACTATATTTCTCTATACTTTTATATATGCTTGCATTCAAATTCACTGCAGGAATCAGTTTATAGTGTTGCTTAAATCGCACCACTTTTAAAAACTTATCCTCAGCTCTGCAGCTCTGCAGCTCTGCAGCTCTGCAGCTCTGCTGCTCTGCTTTCCTCTCTGTGGACTATCCTTTCCTGCAGTCTCTTTCAATATGAAAGCCACGGCAGCTCCATGATTATGTTCTCATTGCATCTGTGTAAAGTGTGTACTTCTCTGGGTCCACTGCAATCCCAAATCAATATTCTTTTGCTTAAGACCCAAGCAGGGGGGCTGGAGCAGTGGCTCAGTAGTTTTGGCACTTGCCTGGCTGGCATGCATGAGGACCCAGGTTCAAATCCCAGTGCATGTACACAAAAAAGTGTCTGAGCAATGGAAGTCATATGAAAAACTAATAAAATTCATTCTCTCTCTCTCTCTCTCTCTCTCGCTCTCTTAATAAAAAAGACCCAATCAGGCAGCTGGAGAGATGGCTCAGCAGTAGAGTAATTACCTGGCATGTTCAAGTACCCAGGTTCAATCCCCAGCACCACATACACAATTAAGAGGAGGGAAAAAAAAAACAAAAAAACAAACAGAAGAAAAAAATAAAAAAATAAAAAATCAAATCTCTTTCTCTCACTTAAAAAAAAACAGACCCAGTCAGCATAAGTGAAGCACTGAACACAATATCTGGCTATACATTAACTACAGAGCAATTTTTATCTCTACCCACCAACTATCTACAAGGATGCATTTTTTTGTATACCGATCATGTTCTTTCTTTGCTTTATTCCTTAAATTTGTAAAGATTGATTTTTCTATTTTGATTTTTATCTATTACCTGTCTTCTGAGGCTAAAGTTTGGGAAACACTGCTGGACCATTTTTTAATGAATATATTATGGGTTGATTTCCAATTCATCCTCATCCAATACTTCTCTGTTGTATTCATTACAGAAACATGAAGCTACTTTGAAAGTCCAAGCCATGCTATTCACATCCAACAATAAGAGAGAAGCTATGCTTCTTTTATCAGCTATCATTTCAGGGAAAAGATGTCTATGATTCCCACCTCTCTTTTGCAACAAGACTTGTAGCTTCCTTATTATCCAATGAAAAGTTGCAGCACTTATACAGTTCTCTTTTCTCCAGGGACAATAAAAACATCTATCTTTTCTCTCCTTAGAGTCAATGAGGTATTCCAGAAAAAGGAGAACTTAAAAGTCAGTATAAAATCCCTTTCATTGTCCTACTAGTGGGGGCTGCTTGGAAAGTTATTTGGCCATTATGAATCTCAATTCTCACAATTATTAATGGAAAAAGAAATAGAAACTGTCTCACAATGTAGTTGAGACAGTTTTAGGAAATAAGGCTTGCAAATTGCTAACAATGCCTTGGGAGAAAGTAGATACTTGATAAACACAAGTCACCTTTCCTCCTCCAACAGCGCAGCATTTTTAGATGTCTTTGTCTTACTTTATTTCTTAGAGAGCTATTATTTCTCTTATCTCTCCTAGTCATTCATAAATCCCTTGAGCTTGTGAATCAAGCTTTGTTTCTTTTTATTGCCCATGGAGCTGAACTCAATTTCTTTTCATGGAGAAGAACCCTGACAATTAATCTGTAGCTGAATAACACATAATAACTTGGATCAATATTCCTACTACAAAACTATAGGTAGAAATATATTGTTTATACCAACATCTAATAACATTATAACATACCAGACTGTGATGTGCGATTCCCATTTATTCTCCCATTTAATCTACCATTGTGCTCATAAGTATGTAGCTATTTCAATTTACAAAAGAGGAAAGCTGTTTACAGATGTTAAGCACTCATTTCACTCAGCTGGTATGTAGTGGAGTTTGTTTTCAAGTCCAGGTCTTGTCACCCAGGCCTTCTGATCCAATTAGACCACTATACATCACTCGTTGTCCATTTAGGGCAGTGCCTAAAGTCATTTGTATCTCTCAATCTGGTGAAGATTGAGAAGGATGGAAACACCAAGGTAAGCCAGGAGGAGATTTTGAAAACCCATACTGCATGGTTTATATTACTATGGAAACTCTGACAAAGTCAGGATGGGGAAAATCCCAGCCTGTATGAATTCCTCTCTGCCCCTAGAGTCCATTATGCTTCCTATTCTAGCCTATATATTAGATGTTTTGTTGTGAGTTTCAATTCTGTGCTCTAGAAATACACCTGCTTGTGTACTCTCCTGCTGAACACTGATGTCTCAGAAAACTTCTCAGTTCCTCTCTTACTGGGTATTCTGGTCTAGGGCATAGTTTTTATGGGAAGTGAGGAGAAGCAGACTTCCTTATGTTTGTTTGACAAAGTAGCATCAGGCCTCATTCTCTTTTTTAAATAAATTTGTTGAACAATCAAACATGCTTCTAATGAAAAATATTATATATATATATATATATATATATATATATATATATATGTGTGTGTGTGTGTGTGTGTGTGTTCTGAATATTAGATTTACCTCCCAAGACCTTCCCAATTATCTACCCTTATCCCTCCCTCTCCCTCCTTCCTAAAACCTCTCTACAAATGCCTTAGGTTGTATGTTATTATAACTTTTCTGAATTTAAATCATGAGAATTGACTTCCTTTCTTAATGGGCAGAGTCTAGCTCCATCCTCCACAGACGAGTGAAGACATTCAACCCTTGGTTCTCTGGGTTATGCTGACTTTACTCAGTATAATTTCTTCCATAGCCATCCATTTACCTTCAATGGCTGCAACATCATTATTTCTAATTGCTGAGTAAAACTCCATAGTGTGTGTGTGTATATGTATATATACACGTGTATATATATATACATGTGTACACACACACACATATATATATATATATATATATATATATATATATATGGATTTTTTGGATTCATTCATCCAGTGAGGGACATCTGGGTTGTTTCCATAATTTAGCTATTTAGCTATTGTAAATTGAGCTATTATGAACATCAATTTCACAGTGTCAAGGAAATAATCAAATTAGTCAAAAGGTTTCCTACATAATTGGAGAGAATCATGGACTGTGATTCTTCTGATAGTGGTCTCAAATCCAGAATCTACAAAATTCTCAAAAATATGAACTTCGAAAACACAAACAACCCAATCAATAAATGGAACAAAGAATTAAATAGAAACTTCTCAACAGAGGACATTGATCAGGCCAATGAATACATGAGAAAGTGCTCTAAATCACTAGTAATCAGAGAAATGCAAATGAAAACTACAAAACTACATTAAAATATTGTATCTTGTTCTTGAGACTTGAAATGAAACAGCATGCTGTGGGAGAACTTTGTTTCCCATTTGAAACAGTCCCTCACAGACTGCAACCTGGCTCTGTAACACTGTATGACTTGTTCAGGTTTTCTGGACCCCCATTCTTTAAAAATATATATATTTAGTTAGGATCAAACATATAACATTCAAATATTCCCTACTGCTCTGGTTGTGGTGCTTTGGGAGCCGTCAGTGAATCATTTTGGAAAGTAAGCTGTCAGGATGAGAAGCTATATGGGCATGGAGGGACAGGAGCTCTGGACAGGTATTATGGGGAGATCAATTGTGATTATATGAGAATATTAGAACAACCAGAGGAATTCATTAAAGATAAAATGGCCCTCTTTGGGAGGGAACATCTCTCATCAGTGGAGGTGAAGTTGGAGGCACAACTAAGGTTGTTAGGGCAAGGTTTGCCTCATGAAAATCTGGCCCCCAGGCAATCTGAGAAATCAATGAAAAATCTGCAGTTCAGTGAAGAAGCCAGACTCAGGTGAGTTCAGAATCCTGAAAAATTATTACTCTGTGTGTCTGACTCTGAAGACAGTCAGTCATTAGTCTAATCCCATCCTCTCTGTGAAGCCATTCCTATGTAGACTGGTATTAGAGAAAGGTGGTGATTCTTCTCCAACATTATAAAACTGGGTGTTGATATTGCTGTAAGCAGGGAGCAAAAGACCAAATGAAAGAAAATTGGATGTTTGATAACAGCTGACAGAATAGGCCCAACTTCACTTTCTCAGCAGAGTATATAAGTCAAGTCATTGACATAACCAAGGGGGTCTGAGGTCAGGTAAGAAGCTGGATTTCTGGGAAACAATAATGACGTGCCCTGCACACAAGTGGTGTGGGTGAGAGTTGGACGGAGTGTTGGGGGCAGATAGGACTCCCTTTGCACAGGCTCCCTCCATGGACATAGAGATCCCACAGGAAGCTACTGAGACCCTGAATAGAAAGGGCCTGGGCGTCCGCACCAGTTGAGGTCGGATGAGCAGGATTTGACCATTCAAGCAAGGGTTGGGGGAGTATACCATACTGCTCTTTCAGTTCTGAGAGAACAGCAACCCAGGGCCTGAAAGCTCCTAATCAGTCAGGGCTGTGCTCAACCTACTTAGTGGTATCCATCTTGGATCTAAAGCAATGATTATCAAAGTTTAGCATGGGTCAGAAACACCTGGAACATTTTTTTTTAAGAGAGAGAGGGACAGAGAGAGAGAAAGAGAGAATCAATTTTATTTAGTTTCTCATGTGGCTTTTGTTGCTCTGACACTTCACTGTGTACGTGGTGCTGGGGTTCTAACCTGTGCACTTGCGCATGCCAGGCAAGCACCATAACCACTCAGCCACCATTCCAGCCCCCATCTGGAGCATTTTTAAAACCTTTGATTTCCATGAGAAGCTGAACTAACATGGGAGTAAAGTAGGGGGAAACATGGGATCGGGGGCAGGGGAACCCAAAAAGGTAGACCATGGAATGGCATCAGCCTAGGCTTGCTCTGTCATTATGCATGTGTTCATGATTGTATGGCAATAATTATCTCCTAAATGTAAGACTATCTTGAATGAATTAAAAAAAAAAAACACCTAAACCACACACTCAATATTTCTCATTCCAAGCTCCAGAAGATGCTGCTGCTGTTGGCCCAGCAACCACACTTTATGTAGCATTAGTCTACTTGATCAAATGATGCTTGATGTGCTCCATGTTTATCCAATAAAAGTAGCACGTTCTTGATTTTCATTGCCATGCCAAGAACCGAAGGTATCCTTGCAAGTGAGACACTATTCCTAATGTCACGTGGCTTATAATCTAGAGATACATGAATGAGTAGCATGGTGTTATTAAGACAGTGGTTCTAACAGGACAACCAACACAAGCTCTCATGAGTACTGAGACAGGCTGTCATGGGGAAACTTAGTTTTCTGCAGCATTTGACTCTGAGACCATATTCTGGTTTTTAGAATCAAGAGACACTGAGTCAACTCTATTACTTGGTAGTTGATTGACCTCAAACAAGTTAATTAAGTTCTTTAAGCTTCAGATTCCTCATCAGTCAAATGGCCCTGATCCATTCAACAACATGACATGAGCATGTTCTATGTATTAGTTCACAAATTAAATAAGAATAATATATGAGTCAGAGTTCTCCAGAGAACCTGAACCAATAAAGTAAATATAAAGACAGTGCGGCAAGAGATTTACACTTAGGGTTTATGTAACTATGGAATACGAGAAAGTTTCACAATCTGCCATCCTCAAACTGGAGGCCCATGAAAGCTAGTGCCATTAATTCAGGCCAAGTCGAAGGCCCAAGATTCAGGTGCATTAGTCAGGAGAGGATGGCTGTCCAAGCTCAAATTGAATCTAAATTCCTCCTCCTCCTGCTTGTTTGTTCTGCTGAGGCCCTCTATGGATTAAAAGATGAAGATCTGAATTCATGAATTTCATCTCCTTTTTCTCAGTCTACCAAACAAATGCTGATCTCCTCCAGAAACATTCCCATAGATGCTCCCATGGTGTGTTACTAGCTATCTGGGTATCCCTTAACACAAACTGACACATGAAATTAACCATTGTACCTGACATGCTGTCTCTGTTCTCAAGTAGCTCACACTCTGTTGGTGGCAGTGGGATTGGCGAAAGGATGCTACCACATAGACACATACTTAAATGATCTATGACAAAATAAAGAAAGACTTAAAAAGCAGGGGGAGAAAAGATGAAACAGTGAGTCATGGATGGGATGGCTTTAAATTTTAGGGAGGATTGCTGGGAAGGCCTCTCTGAGGAGGTAATATTTAAATGGAGCTATGTATAATGAGGAAAAGGCTGCATTCTGTGCCATGGGGTGGATATTTTTTTAAAGGGAGAGGGACAGTGAGAGAGAGAGAATCAATTTAGTTTTTCATGAGGCTTTCGTTGCTCTGACACTTCGTTGTGTACATGGTGCTGGGGTTTGAACCTGTGTTGTTGCACATGCCAGGCAAGTACAGAAACGTCTGAGCCATCACTCCAATTCCCATTGGATAGGATTTGTATAGATATGTCATGAAATAATTCTAGTAGTAAACCATCAATAAAATATGCTCATTAACACCTTTGTATTTTCACTATTTTGTTGTTATTATTTTATTGATTGCAATTACTGTAATGCCAGAAAGGAAAACATATGGATAAGGGTCCAGAGGGAGAGCCTCCAAATTTGCGAGGGTCATGGGTTAGTAGCATCGATGCAGAGATCATTCAAGGTGTTGTGACTGATGATACTTGAGAGCCCTGTAATAGAACTTATAGGTCAGGCCAGACATGAATATTGTCCTCAGAAGCCAATGGAAAATCTTGGCAGCAATGGGACATGCATACATTGTTATTTAGTAAAATCACTACCTATCTTGCCCTCTTCTGCAAATAGCACTGGAGGTGGGGAAGGCAAGTGAAATTGAGAAAGGAGGAGATGCAGCAGGATAGCATGGTGGGGCTGTCAGTGATGGAAATATTGATGAATAGTTTGAACAGAAGGCAGCTGCTGATTGGATATGGAGGGTGAAGGGGCTCAGACAATAAAGGATAGGGCTTGCCTCTCCCACCCTCCCATAAAACTATGCCCTGAGGATGCAGGGCCACTGAGGCAGGGTTTGGTGAACCTGCTGCAGATGTGGAGCAGGTGACTTTGCCTTGTGGTATTCTTTTCTGTCAAATGGGATATTTTCTTGCCTCCAGTACCAGTGCAGTCTGAGGACCGAGTCAGATGACAGGTATGAAAAGTACTTTGGAAATTGTAAAACATTTTTCAAATGTGAGATGCTATTTTTATTACCCTTGGTTTCCCTGTATAGAATGTGACCCAATAACTGAATGACAGCGTCTGGATGTTCTGGAGGGACTGTCGAAGGAGGAGATGGGCGGCCCTGAACTTCACCTGCCCAGGACTCTGCAGAAGGCCTCAGTGAGCCTCCTAGGGGGCCACTTTTCCCAACAATGCCCTTAATGTATCTCTCATTTAAGATGATTTGCTAGGCAAAGCTGTGTACATCATCAGGGGGGAGGCGGGCAGGCTCAGATGATTCAGTGGCTGGAAGGAAATAATCCCCATCGATTCTAATGGGAGCTAAGACGGCAATGTCATGATTACCATCCATCCTTTCATTATTAAGCTGTGCAGGGCAGCTGTCTCCTGATGCATACAGACGCTCCCAGCAGGGGCATTCTCTGTGCAGAGCATTAACAAGAACTTAAGATAAATTCCTCTTCATTGGGCTTTTCAAATGAAAACCTGTTTAGGGCTAGGCTGGGCACGCTGCACTGTGGAAGACATTTCACTTGTAGCTGATCTCCTTCTTTACTTTCCTCTCTTTTTATTTACCCTCCTCCTTCTGAGTCCCTGTTTTTACCATCTCTTACTGTAAAATTGGAAAAGAGTCCCTGAGACATGTATCTAATGCAATTGGAGTTCTGCAATTTACCCAAGGGAGCCTTTTGTGGGAGCACCAAGCACCAACATGCAGATAGTGGGTGCTGCAGGTGAGAGTGGTGGGGAACTACAGTTATGCTCCTACTTTTGCCCCTTGAAGTGTGATGTGCAGGTTAACATGTTGCTCCACCTATTGTTGCAATAATGATGCATTTGTGCTCTCTCTCTTTCTCTCTCTCTCTCTCTTTCTCTGTCAGTGCAGCAGTTCCATGGACATAAATACTCTAAGGATTCAAAGGAATGTGCAAACACTGGCAAATTCACTTGCTGTGAAGAACTTTATATCAAGACTTCTACAAGGACAGAGCCACAGCAAAACAACTATAGTCCTTCAATCCTAAATTTCATAAGTAGCTGTGGATTTGATGAGCGGAGTCCTGCCTGTCCCAACCCAGATTCTTGGAACTCAGCTCCCATCTTCTCATAGACTGAAGCTTTGAACCCTCTGTCAAGTCTCCAATCTCTGTGAGAACTGACTCTGGACTGTTTTCCTCTCTTCTCGGAAGTGCTTTTCCCTTTACTGGGGGCCTTTTTTGAGTTAACTTACCACCTTCCCGTCAGGGTTCAGGTTGCTTACCATATATGATAGCATCCATTCTAGGTTGGACTGTTCTTGCAGTAGCCACTGTCCTTCATCCAGCCACTGTACACAACTAGCATTTGCATTAGTTCAATAAATATTTACTGATGATTAATTGCTGGTGATAGAAATGAAAAATAAGAAAGCTCCTAACCAACCTGCAGTCTTCAGGAGAGAGTTGCAAACAAACAAGTATACCACATTGTTTTCAGCACCTGTTATACTTTAATGACATTTGCATTTACTCATTTTTGTCCATCTCTGGAGAAACTAAGATGACTTCTCCATTCATAATTCCTGGGACCTCATTTTACTGATGATTATGGTGTTAATATCAAAATCCTTATCATGATCTCACATCTATAGGCATTAGCTCCATTTTAAACCTGGGGAAACTGAGGCATAGATTATTTAAATGGGATGCATTTAAATTAATTATTTAATGGTCAGGCATTTAGAAAATGGCAAAACTGTAAATCAAATCTTTGACTAACTCAAAAATTCTCATTCCTTACTCAGCCCTGTCACCCTCATTCGCCAATACCCTCCCCTTTTGGGGTTAGGCTTGCCAACAGCATGCAAAACAGTGGAGATCAGTCCTTTTAAGGTCATCACAATGCAAGACTATTTCAACTTCTGAAATCAGGCCAGCATCAGACATGTGACATGACAAGGGAGCATTTCCCCATTCAAAGGGTCATTAAAGGAAATGAAAGCCGACAGATCATTGTTATGCACGAGAAAACAACATAAATGGGAAAATCTATGAACATCACCTCCATAAGTCTCTGGGAAGTTTGCAGCAGAAACAAATGGGCCAGAGTATGAATGGGTAATGCTTCACCAATGGGAAACTGGGAACCATGAGGCCATACTCACAGGAAAAAAATGATCCATTCTGTTCTGCATGAAAAAAATTCTCTGGTGAAATAGAGGAAGATGGTTTAACTACCTGCTCCCCAAGTATAAAATTTAGGGATCTGAATTTTAACTTCTGGAAAGGGGAAAATTGCTTAAGCATATTTCTCCTGGCAAATACGTAAAGGTGTGGGGGATTCTTCCATAAGTGACAGTGTCCCTGCAATCTTAGCAGTGTTTGAAGATCAGAATCTGTGCCACATTCCTTAGGCTCTTCCTGTAGGTGGAAATGGAGAAATAAGGGCACCCGGAGGAATTAAAACATGGCATACCACAGTGTCTTTTAGAGCAAGGGTTGTTTGACAAGGTCCTATCCTTTCTGACAAAGCTGATAGTTCCTAGTTAATTAAAGGAATGATTTGATTCCCAGGGGATATTTGGTCATCATGCCCAAATTTCCATGATTCTCATAAAGGAGAATATTCTGAATTTCTCCCAGTTTCTAGTCTTCTTAGGTATTTGTTCCGCTTCTCCTACTTCACATATGTTCCGATGACCTATTAGTGACAAACTAATGGTCCACCCCTTTGGGTCTACTAGGAAATGTGAATCACTTGCAAAATTCCGTAGAATCTGGGGGGCGGGGTTTGTACTTAGCGTCCACCCTCACTTTATATCATAGTGCCTATAATTTTCCAAGAGGAATCTTTTGGAGAGATAACTTTTCTTTTTGCAGGATTCTATAATTTTTACAGGAGAAGCTCTAGAGAGTCACCATGGAATGGAATGATCCCATCTGTTTTAAAAATATAATAATAATGATAAATTAACCTTTATCAAAGGTTTCAATGCATATACTGTGGTAAGTCCTATTCATATATTAAATCATCTAATTCTCACACATAAATATATGAAAGGATGAGTACTATACCTGTTTTACAAATGCATAAGCTGAGGATCAGGAAGCTAGGTGAGTTTGAACCAGGTGTTTGCATCCAAGTGTCTTTGATTTTCTAGTTTACACTCCTGGATGCTATATTACTTGCTGCCTCATAACCCCCTTTTTGAGATTTGCAATGCAAACTGTAGAACTGAAGGCTCTCACAAGTACATTATAAACGAATCTGTTTGATGTTGTGATAGTATTTCCATAATCAGCAGATCTATCCCATCCTTACATGCTTGCCCAGGAGTATACGACTCTTACATAATGGGAGTAGTAGCATTGAGGAAGATCTTGATGGTGGTGACGATGATTAGGACATTTACAGAGAGACTGTTATTTTCAGGTGCTTTCCACAAATTATTTCATCTCATCTTTATAGTTATCCTAAAAGGTAAGTTCTGTCATTATCTCTGTTCAGTAGATGAGCACACTGGATATTAGGAGCTTTCTCAAGGTCACACCACTAAGAAATCATAACAGGGGTTAGAATTCATATATGCCTGAACTCTCAGCCTCCCTCCCCCGAGAGGTTCTTTTCTCCTAAGCATTTTTCAAGTTACTTTTTCTTAAGGGAAGCCTGGCTTCCAACCTCACAAAACCACACCCATTTTGGTAGGTCAGTGCTAGGACCGAGGAATTCCTTTGAAAGTCTCAAATGCTAGAAAGAGCAGCTACCCTAGTCAGTCCTTCAGCATTTTAGGATGTATGACATTGGGAGATAGATGGAGGCTCTGCTGTCAGCCAGAGAGCTTTCCCACAAAAGCCTGGTGAGGGGAAAGCAGCTCCACCAGCCTCATTGCATCAGTGTGGCCATTGCTCTTTGCAGAATCCTGTAGAGCAAGAGTAGATGATGACTCTGAGATATACACATTTCAAAATTGAAGTAATAAAGCACATTTTCCCCCTAAGCTTGCAATTGCCCCTTAATTGGACCATGAATAGCAATTACACTATAAAGCCTAACAGGAATTTGTGGGTAATTACAGTATGTCTTGGGCAGTGGGTTTTAATGGAGGAACCCAAATAATCATTGAGCGACTTTCACCCTCCACCAAATGATAAAATTGTCATGAAATGCCTATCAATCACTCTGAGAGGTTGCAAGCATGACTTTAATTTCTGCTAGAGTAGGACAAAGAAGTCTTGAAAAACTCATCCTACCCATAAGCCTGTGTCTGTCCTTGAAGACATGGGAGAAGTGGAACAACGGTGCTTCCACAGCTCCAGGAATTCAGTGTCCTGCCTATTGTCACTTTACACATATAGCTTATCTGGATCCTCAGAAGGGCTTTGTGTGGGAAATATTTTCATATCTGTTGCAAAACTGAAAGCACTGAGACTCAGAATAACTCACCCAAACTCATATAGCAAGTAAGTCACAGATTCAGAGTCTATACATAGATTTTTTGTTTTGTTTTATTGGGGCATTGGAGATCAAATCCTGAATCTCATGTGTGTTTTGACAAGTACTCTACCACTGAGCTACCTCCTTAACCACTATCTAGGTGATTTAATTTCCAAATTATATTAACTTTTGATCCTACCAGAATCACTCCATATTTATTGAGCACATACTATGGGGCAGCAGCTTTCCATATATCTGTTATTTCTTTTGATAAGCTATGAAAAGTAGGTTTCATTAAAAGAAATTCCATTTACAAATAAAAATAGAATTTGGACAGGACTCATAGTTCTTATATTAGTCCATCTCTCTCCTTCAGACTTCTTATTACATCACACACCTACACACACACAAACTCACACACTTCTTCTATTCTGCTATCTATTTTTCAGTAACTGAAGCATCATTTCTTTGTGTTTTTTTCAAAGGCAGGCCATGAGATAATGATAAGACAGGTGCTCTAAAAAGTACCACCAAGGAAATGGAGAAATGACAGGAGGAAGGGAAGGCAGTCAAAAAATGGTGAGTTAGCAAACCAACTACTGATGTCAGAGTCAGGGCCAGCAGTAACAGAAAAACTGATCCAAACTCTACAGTTTGGATCTGGAATGTCCCCAAAGTCCCATGTGCTAATGGTGTGGTCCTCAGCATGGTACTATTGGAAGATAATGGAAACATTTAAAAAGAGGTGGAACACTGGAGCAAGGTTTAGATCTTTGCAGGTGTGGCTTCAAAGGGGGTTGTGGAATGTCTGTCTTTCTTTCCCCTTCACTTCCTGGCTGCCATGAGATAAGAAGCTTAGATCTACACACTCCCTGCCATGATATGCTTCCTCACCACAAGCCCAAAAGCCATGAGGCCAATCTATCATAAATTAAAACCTCCAAACTTGTGAGCCTAAATACACCTTTCCTTTTTATAAGTTGATTGAATCAGGTATTTTGATAGAGTAATTGGAAGTTTCCTACGATCACTGAGGGGAAACAGCATAGGTATTCATCTACCAACTGCATTAGTCAAAGTTGAGAGATCTTGGAGATGGGTGAGTAAATACTCTAATGTGTTCAGCTTGCAGCAAAAAAGAAGCAAAATTTATTCCATAATAAGAGAAGGCCCTAGGCACAGGAATTTAGGCACTGACAAGTGGTAAGGATAGGAGCAGGGCACCAGGCCAATACCAAAGGAAAAACCTGGCTTTCTATGAGCCAAGGGGTAAAAATGAAGCAGGAGAACACATAGGCTTTGGAATCAGACAGACATGGCTAGACACACTTCCTGAGTCATTCACATGTTCTCATTGGCTTGAACTTACTTACACACACTTTTGTATTCAGCGCAGATCAAGTTGCAACATGAGCCAGGAAGTCTGAAACCCATGTCACAGGAATGGTTGCTCAGTGGTTGGAGCACTTGCCTTGGATGTGCTAGGACCCAGGTTCAAGCCACAACACCACATGAGAAACAAAGGCCAGATGAAAAAACAAAG